>PVLC010001699.1:0-111716 GCA_004027655.1 Graphiurus murinus
AGAGAAGAGACATGGTTTCTGCTCTAATAGAGGTCATAATGTAATAATAGAGCCCAACATTAATTGTACAAAGGAGGGTAGGCTCCAAAACTAGATCAGCAAGGAGAAATGGGAACGCCCTCTGATGAGAGTGTATCGCAGAGGAACTGAAACTGGTTGGAAACATGGGAAGATCAGGAAGGTTTCCCTGGGATGTGATGGTTGTACTGGGATCCAAGGGCTAAGTTGGAGATCACTGGATAAAAAGAGAGGGCCGGAGCATTCCTGGCTGAGCAAATAGTATGTGCAAAAGCCAAATGGTGGGAGGGAGCGTGGTGCCTTTGGAGGACCTAAGAGAAGGCAACGTAACTGGCTGGTTGCAGTGCTGGGGATGAAGGTGCACAGCTGGGTTGGGGAAGTAAGAGCTGAAATCCAGCCCTGCTCCCCTTGCCAAGCTACAGCCCCATGAGATATTGCATTAGCTCAGAGGAAAGGGCATCTTTTTCCCATTGGACAGCCCAGAAGCAACACTGCTAAGGTGTTCCCTCCAGAGCACCGGAAGTGCTAACCTGGCCCTGGTGGTTGCAGGACAGTGAGGCAGAGGAGGGGTGAGGTCTACTGAGGCTGGAAAGCAGCCAGAACCAGATACTCAGGACTGGGAGCCCATGCTAAGCGTCTGGGCCTTTATCCTAAGGAAAATGAGAAACTAATGAAGGATTCTGAGTGTGTATGTGTGTGATGAACAGATTTGCATTTTGAAAAGATCACTCTGGTTGCAGTGTGGAAAACTGATTAGAGGGGTGTCAGGGTGGAAGGGGGGTAGGGTTTTGGGCAGAATGTGGTGAGTTTGGTCTTGGACTACTGAGTTTGATGTGTCTTGCAAGCATCTTAGTGGAAATGTCAAGTGGGCAGTGAACTCAGACAAATCACATGTATAACACTTGGTTTTCAGTTGTCTGAACTCCCAGCCATTGCGTCCAGGGCAAGTAGCATCTTAATCTATGGGTCAATTGGGAAAGGGAAGGAAGTTAACTACAGGAAGGATAAGGACTAGTCTACCCCTGTGCTTTGGCTGGCTCTCCAGTCATGGTTTCCTGTGTCCCAGAGAACTAGAGAAAGCTGACAGCTTCAGCTTAGCTCAGGGACTCCAGAGAAGGAGACAATCACAAGGAGGGTGGTGGCAACATGCTGCTTCTTTAGGTGCAGGTATTGTGGAACTTTACACATTTCATATATAAACCCATCCAGGGACCAGGGGAGTGTTGGATGTTAAGATAGTGTTTCAGCCAGGTGTGGTGGTACACGCCTATAATCCCAGTACTTAGGAAGCTAAAATGGGATGATTGCAGGTTCAAGGCCATCCTCAGTAACTTAGTGAGACCCTGTTTCAAAGTAAAAAATAAAATAGGGCTGGGGGTGTGGCTGAGAAGTAGCATGCCCCCAATATCATATACACACAAAAAGATAATGTTTAATTTATTTGGAAAAAGGACTGGTATTGGACAGATAAGTAAGTAGAGTTAGAGGGAAGTCTAGAACTGGATAGGATTCAGCCGTGCTCACCAGGATGGCAAGGGAACATGGAGGGAAGGTTAATCTCAGGGCTCTTTAGGAGCCTCCTGAGGTTGAGTCCTGGACCCATTGTACTTGGCTTAAAAGAGCAAAATTATAGACCCTCAGCTGCAAGTGGGTTTGGACCTCAAACTCATGACTGGGCTTGATCAGGACAGGATAGGAAGTGGGCAGGACTGAGCCTGCAGGTTGGAGGTCTTCAGTACCATAGTGAGCAGGACTGGAGATGTCAGGGTTTCACAGCAATAGGATCAGGAGCTTTGTGAATGCAAACCCACAGATTATAACAATAAAGCCTGTTGCTAGATACTCTACCAATTCTGTGTGGAGGAGGAAAGTTGTGACTCTGTGTGTGTGTGTGTGTGTGTGTGTGTGTGCGCGTGTGCACGTGCACATGCAGGTGTGTGCTTTCTCTTTCTTACCAGGTTGGGAAAATTTTGCAGAGGTAAAGAAAAAGTTGAGGTCAGCCAGTTCAGAAAAGAGAAGGCCAAGAAGCAGAATCTTAAGCACTTAGTTCAGCTCCTTATTAACAAGCAGGGCTTAAACTAAGCTTATTACTATTAATAATAATGCCAGGCATTCTTCTAAACATTTTTTAATGAATCAACTAATTTAATCATCATAATGACCTCACAGTACCTCTGGGAGGTCAGTTGTTATTAACCACACTTTACAGATAAGGAAACTGACACACAGCTGAGAGGTTAAGTAACTTGCCCAAGGAAACACGAGTCAAGTCTAAATAGTCTACTGCACACTCTTGTGCTTGATGTCTATATCATTCTGAAAATGACGAAAATATCTACAAATTCTCAAGGGCTGGTTTATAGAAATTATTTAGAAATCTTCCACATTCTGGATTCTAGAATTCAGTGGACTCAACTTCATCTTTGTTTCTTCTGGCAAAACTTGCAGACTCTGTGAAGGATAACTGCAGATGGGGGCTGGGGGGTGGAGGTGCTTAGGCTGATGTCTATGAAGTGGGTCTCTGAAGGTCAGTGGTCTAGCCATGCTGGAGTCAGGTGCTCAGCAACCAGTGAGCCAGGCCATGAAATCTCTGGGCTTCCCAAGCCACATCTCACTGTAGGTCTTGGTTGGGTACATGGTGGTTTCTTTACTGAATGCTCATTGAAGTCTTCCTACTCCCCACAAACAGATGGGGTCCTAGCATATGTATTAATTGCTCAAGAGATAAAAGACAGTGTGTATTACATTCATCTCTTTAAATAGTAACCTTGAACCTGGGCTACTGCCTCTCTCCATAGTGGATCATAGACTACTTACACTTACAAGAGGTTCAGAATGAATGAATGAATGAATGAATGAATGAACTATTTGGTATAATTTAAGCTACCAGGCAGCTTACAGGTTTATAGTTTAGTTACAGCATTTGACTTTATTTGGCTTGACACCCACATCTGCCTTCTCAGTTCTAACCTGGCTCACTCCAGGCAAGCAAGGTAATCATTTTGCCGATTTTGATTCGAGAGAGGAACCATGTGCTTTCTGGTCATGTGTCCTCCTCAGGCAAACCCAGTGGGCAGACAGGCTGCTGATATTGTTCAGCTTCTGGGTCTTTCCTTGCACCCCAGTCTAGTATTTCTTGAACTCTCTTTTTCTAGAAAGTTACCTATGGATAGCAACATCTCCAAGCCTTACCTGCATCTGAAGAGTTCAATTATATTATTATTATTATTATTATTATTATTATTATTAATTTCAAGCAAACAGACATGCAATTATGACAATTAGAAGACATGGAAGAAGGATCAGTTTCCATGAGGCCACGTTGAAGGGCCATACCATACCACTTTTGTATTTCCATGCAAGGGCTTTTTCTCATGCGTTATTTCTTTTTATTTTGAATTTGTTTCCTGGTTAGAAGGTTGAGATGAGTGGTACAATGATTCAAGCGCCTTTTCCTTAAAAGAATGCATTTGTCTCTCATGTTTCAGAACAGGGTAAAAAATTTACCTAGCTGCTTGGAAGTTCTCTATTAGAGCCAAGGGGAAGATTTTCCATGGAAAATCTTGATCAGCTTGGAAATCTCTGGCTGTGATGGAAACATGGATGGCCATTTTCCTTCCAAATTCCACTTTCCATTTTACCCTTGTGTCTTTTTCTCTCTTAGATGAACAGACTCAATTAAAGACTGAGAGAGATGTGTTAGGATTAAATTCAGTTTAGGATGCTGCTAAAAAGTCTGGTGCTGCAGACTTCATCTCTTTACTCCCAATATAAAAATTAAGGAAAATCTCATGGGTTGGAAATGGATTAATTTGTCCCTTAAATAAACAAAATACAAAGCACTCTGGGGAATGTGAAGAAAAGAGCTCTGAGAAGATACAGTCTGGAGGGGTCACACCTGTAGCACCTAAAATCTTCCTTCTGAGCTACTTTCTCCATCTCTGTCATGTTTGACACTCAGCAGCCCATGTGATCTCAAGAGAAAACAAAGAGAAATCATTCCTTGTTCCCCCTCTTCTGATCCCTTAGAGAAGGGCTTTGCACCTTTCTTTATTTTTTGTAGTACTGGATATTGAGCCTAGGGATATTCTACCTTTGACCTGCACCCTAGTCTCTCTTTTTTTTATTTTGAAAAAGGGCCTCAATATATTACCACACACTGGCCTTGAACCCACAATCCTCTTATCTCAGCCTTCCAAGAAGTAGTATTACAGATGTGCCTGGGTAGGCCTTGCATTTTTAAAGGAACTACTTTAAGACTGAGAAAAAGAAAAAGAAAAAAATGCAAAGCACTTCTATGCTTAAAATACAGGTGTTTGTGCAATGAATGATGCTAATTATTAGGCAGGGAAATCCCAGTTTCATTCCATACCCTGTCTTCAGGGTCTGCCTAGAGACCTGCTATTTAGATTCTAGAGCTGGTACCCTTCCAGTTCTGGGATGAAGATCTACTCAGACAAATGTTTAGAAGACTTTTCTAGTTACTAGTGGAAAGGTGAGGTGCCAGTACATCCCCAGGGAACAGGGCACCCCTTAACTTATCCAGGACCCCTCTTGCGAGGAGGGGATGCAAACATTCTGGACATGCCATCTGCTCACTGCAGGCCAGGGCGAAAGGGCTCTTTCTTCCTAGGGACCCTCCACAAATGCTGGCAAAGTTTCCATGGCTCTGTAACACAAAGCAAAGGTTCAGCCTCATGCTGTTAGTTCAGTTTATTTCAGCATCTCCTTTTCTGCAGGCATCAGGTACATTGTGGACAGGGAAATTGGGTTTCAGAAATAGCACCTGTCGGAGAACGGAAGGCGCCACCCCCCCACCCCCGTCAGCACCAAATGGTCTTAATTAACTTTGGATACTTCCGCACCTCACACTTTATTTCTGAATGTTATTGAAAGTTGTCAGAACTTGTCTCACTTTTTTCTTTTATTATTAATGTGTAAATACAATGCCTCAGGAGTGTTACTAAAACACAGAATCTAATCCCAGGAGATTAATTTATGAACGCAGCATAGGGTGAAGTTGCATCCTGGCGACTGCAAATTGATGTTGCTGAGAGCTACAAGCATTGGCCTCTTCAAACCCACAGGGATCCAGAAGGCCAAGGGGCCAGGAGGGAAGAGGGGAAAGCAGCACTCTGCCGATTTCAAGACACCCCTGGGGACATAGGGCCTTGGGTTTCCCCCAGTAGGGAGGAGTAGGGTTACCTTTCCTTCCTGGCGGGGCCAACCCCCCCCCCCAAGTCTGTCCATCCATTAGCCAAGCCCATGGACCTTTATTGAGCACTTATGCTACATCAATCTATGCTCAGCTCTGTGGGAATCAAAACAAGCAAAGCTGTAGTTACTGCCTGTGATGACCTTATCTTCCTGGAGGGAGTCAAATATAGGCATTTGAAACTATTGGAGAGCAAAGGCAGGCTCTTGCAAGTATGGGACTGTGGGCAGCAGCTTTTAAGTGTACAGTTTGGGTGGAGAAGAGAGTCAGTGTGGAGTACTGGGGCGATCAGGTAAGTTCTTGGAGTGGAGCAGTTGCTGGGCTGGATGCTCTGACTTCAGACATAGGGAGATAAGCTGGGGTGCCTAGGGTCCTTCCTAAAGAGCAGCTTCATGGTCATCTTGGTGACATGTTCAATTCCTCAGAGGAGCTTAGGTCAGGGGAATAGCTCACAGCTGTCCACAAGCTTGGGGAAACATTTGTCCATTCTCCGAAGTGCAGGGCTGAGCATCCCTGGGCGGGTATCACCCATCACCACCTGCGGGGGGGGGGGGGGCCCGCTCTGAGCGCTAAGCAGCAAGCCCTCCGAATCTGAGGGATGATTGTCGACAAGGATAGAGGAGGCAGCCACCCAAAGCCAAGGGAGGGAGTTGGGGACAGGGTTACCTGTGACCTGGGGGTGCAATTGGGCAGTCCAGGGCCTGTGACTGGCAGTGGAGGAAGAGGAGCCTGGCCTTCCATTCTGGGACTCCTGATGGCCTTTCCAGTGACTAGGGACCGGTAGTTCCTCGGGTCTCCGGAACACTTGTGTGGAGGGGTGGGGTTCAGCTCCTGCGGGCTCCAGGAGTGTGCCCAAATCCATCTTCCTTTCTCAGGCCTTAACACGCTCCCCCACCCCCCACCCCCGCTATTCCCGCTTCAGTGTTGCCGCCGGCCCCTCCTTGCCTCTTCCCGGAGTGGGTTGGGAAGAGCTGCGCAGACCCGGAGGGAAGACCTAAGTCGCCCGGGCTGGCTGGGTAGCGTCCCGGAGGCAGGATGCCAGGAGGGCCCGGCTGGGCTGCGCACCTGCGCGGAGCGGGCAGGGCAGGGCAAGCTGGGGTTGGCAGGGGCTCTCCTCCCTGGGTCCTCCTTCAGCGCAGCGAAGGCAGCAGAAGCGATGGCGGCCGCTCTGCCCACTGCTCCTTATGGCGAGAAACAGCGGCGGCAGGCGCGGACCCAAGAGCCCGCAACCGCCACCGCCACCGAGGGTAACGAGTGTCAGGCACGCAGGTCCCGGGAGTGGCTGCAGGGCGCGCGGGCTTGAGCACAGCCCGGTGATTAGGAGCACCGAGGAGCCTCCGGCCGATTCGAAGGAACTGAGACGCAGCTGCTTGCTCTCCATCGCCGCGGTGTTCCCCGCGCTTCTCTCCCTCCCTTTCCGGAGGTCCGCGAGGACCGCTGCAGCAAACCCAGCCGCTGACTCTGCGCACCTCCACGCTGAGCTCCGGCCACCTCAGCCTGCGAGGCCGCGGCCCACCTTTCTTCCCGGGCCCGCTGGTCTTGCAGATTTGCAGCGGGCTCCAGAGGGAGCAGAGGGAAGAGAGGGAAGCGCTAGAGGGGCCGGGGTGGTAGAGGTGGAGGTGTTGCTGCCTACCAGCAAAGAACCTTTCTAGAGATTCAGAGCCCAAAGAAACCAAGTCCCAAAGTCCCAGCCCTGCGCTTTAGCAAAGGGTATTGGGGGGTGGGGGTGGGGAGAAATGCTCAGATAGGGCACAGAGCAGACGGCGGGTTTCTCCTCTCCCCGGCTGGAAGAGACAGTCTCAGGACTCAGAGCTTGGAAGAAAGGCTACATCCTGGCCCCCTCTCTCCTGTTCTCTTCTCCCCTCTTGCCAATCACCTGCTGGCCTCCTACTCCTGGGCGTCCCACCATGCATAGATACTGCACCCCAAGTCACTAGTCAGCCAAAGAGTTGACAGGGTCTGGTGGTGGGAGTAGTCGGAGGCAGGAAACTGGGAGGCGGAATGCTGTGCACATAGTAGGTGCTGAGAAAACATGCCAGGGCACGGGTGCACAGAAACTCACGGGAGTCCTTGGTCCCCTTGGTTGCTGGGGAAGTGAGATTCAGAGCAGCAAACCATCAGCTGGAGAGACAGAGGTCATGGCCCAGGCTGCTCAGCCCCATTAGCTGGGCTGGTGGGAGGCAGCCAGAGCTTTTGAGGGCTCAGACAATCGAGGCGATTGAAGGGCTGTTCTTTGGAGTTGCTGCCAAGCTAATCTCAGGCCGGCAGCCTCGTGCCTTCCCTTTAGTCTCAGCCCACTCGTTGGCTCTGCCCCTCAGAGGAGGCCCATCGCCTCCTCCTGGGCCTGTGGATTAACCCCTAAAAACCGAGTTCTGTTTGCAGAGCTCTCTCCAGAGCTGAGGGGCCTCTAGAGTCTCTTGCTCAAGCTGCTTGTTGGTGGGGAGATACATGAGGTCAGATAGGGCTGGCAGTGGGTCAGCCTCTGGCTGAAGACACATTCAGTCTGGGAATGTGCCAAGAAATTTTGCATGCTTGGCCCAGCTCGGGAGTGCTGTCTTTCCCAACCCTTCAGCTCAGCCCCACCCAGTTACAGAGCCTGCCTTAACTGGGCTAGGAGGGCACTAGCTCCTCCCTCTTACTGGTAGGGGCAATGCTGTGCTCAGATGTCTGCCCACAGATTCAGGACTCAGTCTCTCGGGAGCAAACATCCTTTCCTAATCATTGCTGAATGGTCCCATTAACTTAGTTTACTAATTAGCGCTCCAGCCTCAGAGCTGCAGTCTTTCCCGACTGTGGTGCTGGTCTCCTTTTTGACCCTTTCCCACTCCGGGTCCAGGTTGCTGAGCCTGTTCCTCTTGGCTTCCTGATGCCATCAAGGTCACATTCTGCTGGGGCTTATGATCCAGAACCATGGATATAGGAGAAGCGGCCAGCCTCCACTAATTGTTCATCCTCCTTTCCACATAGGTAGCAACTCTACCTGAAACAAGTCAACACCTCCATCCCCCACTACTCCATCTACTTCCTGTAGCCTGTCAGGCTCCCCAGACCATCACTGTGTCTACTACTCTGGATTAATAGAGAATAAGGAATAGCACTGAGCTTTACTGTCCCTTCAATTTTAGTATTTTGCATGTAGGTCTCTGACAAGGGACCTTCCTTCCTCTAGTCCTTGTAGATGGGGCTCTTTTCTAAGAATCTGGTGATGATTATGAATGAGATCTAGGTAGTCATCCTACATAACCAGGTGCCTTCTTGGAGCCAGGTATTGTTCTAGGCCCCAAGGATAACAAAGCTGAAAAGATAAGGACTCAGTTGCTCCCATAGATTTCCTTTGTGGTGGGGAACCAGATATACAACCTGAGATGCAATGGGAGAGGAGCTGTAACACAGGCAGAAGCCCACAGAAGAGGGAGCTTCAGGAACATCTTACCCTAGTCTTCATTGAGTCCACTAGTCTCTGCTAATCTAACCCCAAGCAGATGAAATGGTCTGGGAAGGGGACTGCTAATCCAATAAAGTCCCTTTTTATTTAGTCACTTTGGTTGGGGTTTCGATCACTTGTAACTTGTAACCAAAAAAGACTCCCGAGAACTGAGCCATGCACAAGGAATCAGAGTGGGTCTGGAAGCACCTAGATTTTTCATTATGTGTTTGGTGCTGTGTAGGATTGGAGATGAATAAGACCTAGTCCCTGACCTCTAGGAGCTCATTTGCAATGGAAGTACAGAGTTGTATAGTAAGCAACTCTAATAGGAGCCAGATTGAGAAAAGTGCCATAATGGGTACAACCAATATATTACTAACATATGGGGAAGAGTGTCATTTGTTGAAAAGTTTTGGAGGGGACTACACAGAACTTCCCTTGATTACATATCTTTATTCTACATTACTACCAAATAATCCTTATCTTGCACAAGGGGTAGGATGGGAAAAAATTATTTGCAGATTGTAGTTGTGTGTTTGGGTACCCAACCTCCTTGACCACCATGTTTATAGTATGTGTGTTATTGGTACCACACATATATTTTGGAAAGACATCTTTCATGCAGCTCTCAGGACCTTCCTCTCTCTTATTCTTCCCTTTCTGGAGGAAGTTGACCCTCAGGGATAAACCTGTGATCACATGCTAAGCTGCAGTCATGAGGATCGGTTCAGGGATGACACAGGACCCAACTCACTCAATGGACATCTGGCTTAGGACCTAGGTAAATCCTGGCAGGGAAGAGTACCCCCTTTTAAATTTTTAACTGTCTTTGAGATGTGAGGATGTCATCCTGAAGCAGTTGCTGTTATTTTGCTGCCACCAAGTCTTGCCTGACATGGAGCCAGGGATGATGAGAGAGAAACTTGGTCCTGGGGACAGTTTTCTGAGCCACCTTCTAAAGTGTGCCTAAAGCCAAGCCTAGCCCCAGATTCATTTATTATACAGTCCAAATAAATTTCCTTTTTTATTTACTTTGGTTGAGGTTTCTATCACTCATCACTTGTAACCAAAAAAGATGTAACTGGTATATGCGTACCATCCCCACATGCACAATGCCTGGCTTGGTGCTTTTAACTGAAGCTTCTTATTTGATAAATGGCTATTACACTCTCTGCCTTTCAGGCAAAGAATCCGAGGCTTACACTGAGACTATGGGAAGCTTTCTCTGGGACAAAGATTTAGAAAGCGCAAGCAGGGCCTTAAAGGGTCCCAGCTTTCAGGAGGTAAAAGTAATAAAATGACAAGTTCCTTTTCTAGAGCCTTAGCTTTCTTCTTTCAAGCTTTCTTCTTCGCAAGACTGTTGGCCCTCTCATAGCGTGGGAAGAGGCAAGACTCATATTGTTGGTAGATACACAAATTCCGTGGGCTGGTAGAGTTGAGGCTCTGTTTGCAAAGCTATCCTGTAGTTATTTCTGCAAGACATTGGCATAAGTAGACACCAGGGCACCCGAGCAAAGTGCGGGACAGCGCATGAGGATGGCAAGGTGCCTGGAGTAATTACGCCAGCCCACGGAGCCTCGTGTATCTCTGGTTGGCGTCGGAGACATTTCTGATTCAGTTCTCAAGCTGCCCTATCCATGCCAGGGAACGTTCCAGGCAGGGGAGAGTTAATGACCAACCTCCTTCAGAAAAGAAAAAGGCTTCAGTAACAAAACCCAACAGCACGGAGGGAAGAGACGCAAGTTACCAGCCACAGAAGCTTAAAAAGGAACCCACCCACAGCTCCCGCTACAAATGCTTTTAGCCGCACGTTAAATCTTCCCTCTAATGGCACCCCTGTTAAACCAGATATGTCACCCGACCTGAGGAGGCTGACTTGAAAGGCAAATAGTTGGAAGTGATTCCACACGTTATTAGTGAGAGCTGTTCTCACATTTCCGGCAAAAATAATGGAGCCGAGGTCTGAAGAGATGACTAATACCTCCCCATTACTGACCCGAGGCCGGACATTACATTGTAATCCTGGCCGCTCTGCTGTCCCTTCGAGCATATTTTTCGGTGCTTGTCCTCTGGGTGCCTTCTGCAGGATAGCTCCGTTCATGTTAACCTGGGCTGAGCAGCCTATTGAAAAGGAGGCTTTCCTCCACGGGGAAGAAGGACAGGGGCCACCCAGAGCAGAAATGCTCCAGCCCGATGATTGGAGTTGGGTCCCCTGCCTCAAGGAAGCCCTGCATCAAACCTGTGCCAGATCCACAGGAATCCGTCCTGATCCTAATTTTATCCAGGGTTCTGCCATCTTTAATAGCCTTTATAGGCATTTTATAGGCCTTCCTTTTGGAAAATTCTCTGGGTTTAAACTTAAACTCTCTTGTTAAAATGTTAGCCTGCATCTCTTATTTCTTCCTCAATAGGATAAAAGAATATTAGGTTTCCAGACGTTAAAGAAAGAATTTAACGTTTGCCAACATTTGTTGAGGTCTGACTATGTGCCCAGAAATATGCCAGGAGCCTTGCTATCAGTAGCCCCTTTAATACTGCAGTGAATCCGGCAAAGGCTTGGGTCACTGGTGACCTTGCTGTTGGTATAACTCATGGACATTTTTCATCCTGATTTCCTTTGATCTCGAAGTGCCACTGTGATACTGTGCTTTGTTGCATAGTCACAAGATGATTTAGGACGTTTGGTCATCCTCAGGGTCCTGATGGGGCTTTGATATCTTATCAGTAGGTATCTCTTTGTTTAGAATACTCACATGGGTAGGGAAGGCCAACAATGCTCAGAGTAATTAGTAAATCCTTGTAAATTTCTTAGACCTTTGGGACTGGCAGGCCTGGCTAGGGGAGGGGGTGATAGATCTGACTTTAGTGATAAGGGTATTGGGGAATTTCACCACAGGCTTCCATATTAAAGTTACATTAGCCTCGTTCTTCCTTTATGTCTCCTTTGTAACTGTTTCTTTTGTTTCTTCTCTCCTACCTCATCTCCAGTCTCCTTTGTGGGTTCATTCTCCGCTACTACCTGAAATTCCTCAAGATTTGGCCCTTGGCTCCTTTTATTCCGTATTCCTTCCAAAGGTGATCTTCCCACCTGACTGGCCTCAAATACCTCCGTATGCCAATGACCTCCTTGCTTGTCTCCAATCCAGACCTCTCCTGGACATTCCAGAGCTGTACCATGGCATAACTGAAATCTCTACTTTGCAGTCTCAAAGCTGCCTCCAACTCGACATTTGCAAAATTGAATTTACTGTTTTCACTCTCAGTCTTGGCCCTCTTCCACTGTTGCTTTTCTCCAGGTACAGAAAAGCTGTAGTTCCATTTGTCTAAGCTGGAAACCTGGAGGGTTCCCTCTCTCTTTCCCCTCTATTCCAATTGATCACCAAGTCCCTGCTGATTTTACCTCCTAATGATTTTTTGGCTCTCTTCCTTACCCTTCAATCTCTGCCACCATCATTAGCCAGAGTACCCTCGTCTTCTGCTGGCAACAGCTTCCTAACTCACCTTGCACATGCAGGCCCTCCAGTCTGCTCTCCTCACTGCAGAGGGCTCTTCACAGCTCAAATCTAGCCACGGTGCCTTTCCTGAAACTGCATTGGTTTTCCATTGCTTCTAAGGTACAGACCCAAATCCTCTCCAAGGCCTTCCCTGATCTGGCCCTGCTGTTTCCATTTTCTTTCTCTTGCTTTTTGAGCTCTGGCATGTGTCCTTCTCTCAGTTCCTTAAGCCACACTGCTACTTGCCTCTGGATTTTTGCATGTTCTTCCACTTCTAAAATATCACTCTTCCTGTCCCCTTTGCCAATTTAACTTTCGACTCACCCTCCAGCTCTCGACTTGCATAGCTTCTTTGCATTGACGTTCCATCATCTCTCAGGTCTTGCAGCTGAGGTTTCCATGCCATGCAGTTGGCCTTCTGCCAGTGCTTAGAACGTGCTGGCCCCTAAAGCCACCAAACAACTGTTTGCTGGATGAACTACTCTTTTTTTATGTTCTTGATCACCATCCTTGATATTTGGTCCTTAGATCCTCCTGTGAGGCCCCTATTTTCTTGACTAGAAGGGGAAGAGGCTACCTTCTCAGTTGTGGAAGTGAAAGCTCTAGTTGAGTGAAAGTTTTCTAGCCCCTATTTTGCCCCAAAGGCCAGGGATCCCCCTAGGGGTCTTCTTTTTTATTCTACTTCTGAGCTATACTCAGAGCCCTTTTTATGTTGAAATACAGCCTAAGTTGCTGAGAGTCTTGTCAGGTTGCTGAAGCTGGCCTCAAACTTGCGATCCTCCTGTCTCAGCCTCCCAAGTATTGGGATAACAGGTAGGTACCACAACACCTGGCCTGAATCCCCTCTTGAATCTTGTAGTCTGTTCACTGTTAGGCCATCCTAACACACTCAGGGCAGATTTTCTGGACTATACTATTGGCAAAAGAAAGTTCAGGAGTTGGTTCAGCCTGGGGTAGGAGGGGGCAGTTCTGATATTTGCTATTGGGTCATTTTGCCCTTCTGTCTCCTGTCCACAATGCAGGGAATGTCTTGGGTTTCTTCCCCTTGCACCAATGATATACTAGTCTTTGCATCAGGCAGAACAATAGGCCACAAATTTTCCTCCTGTTCCTTATAATCCCCACCTTGGACCTGCTGGTTAGTGGGGTCCTCAAAAGATTATGCTGGCTGCCAAAATCTATTATATGGTAAATTACCTCCACCTTTTGTAAGATTTAACCTGATTTATTTTTTTCTCTTTAGAGCACTTACCTTCTGGTATGTAAATATCGGGCAGTGGGATTGGAGCTTGTGTTCCATGCACAGAAGCGGTGACAGTCACGGTAGCAGGTTTATTTTTAAATAAAAATTGGAAAGTTATGAGGCTCCTGAGGTTTTCTGCATTTATATTTTTCATTCAACAGAAAAAAAAAAGCAAGGAGGAAAAAAAAGGATGGGAGAAAATATAGCTTGTGTTTCTGTTCCCATTTTTCATGGCTCCCTGTTTTCATCTCCTTTTCCTGCTTCCCTTCCCTGGCATTTGGCATCTCTGTAAAGAAAGAAAAGGAGTGATTATTTCTAAGAAGGGAGTGGGGGAGCTGTTCAAGCCAGGCATTAGGCATGCAGCCCCTGAGCAAGTCGCATGCATGGTAAAATATTACCTTAATAACATACTCACAGAGAGCTATGTGTAAATGGTAACAGCTGCTTTTGTGATGACCGTGTTATAAATGATTGCGGGCCCGATCATTAATAATGCATTTGAACAATAACAACTTGATTCGAAGGAAGAAGTACGGCCTTTCATTTTTTCCTGGCATGCGAATTTACTCTTGCTGTTGTTTGAAGTGACTGGGCCCCAGGATCGAAGGCTCACACTGGGCCTTCAGAAATGGGGGGCATTTCAGCCGGTGCCGGCCCTCAGCCAGGAAAAGCAGGACTTCTGGTGCCTACTGCAGAGCTTTTCCCATGCCAAATGTTGACCTTTCAGCTAGCCTGCACCCTCTAAACCTCTCCTCCTCCTCCTTGGGACCAAAAGCATCAGAAACCTGCCATTCTGATGGTAATTTGAGGATGGATCTCCTCAGGAAATATCAGGATTCTAGAAATTTTCCAGCAGTTGTTATTGATTACTGCAAAGGTGACTTTTCTTTAATGCGTCTGAGGTTACTGTTCTGCTCCAAGGATGATGTCCCAACTCTTTAGGAATCTTTGCAGTTCATCCCCAAACATTTGGCTTTATGTTTTGCTACTACCTTTCCACACTTTGGAGACAAAAACATACCTTGTTATTTAAGGCCCATGCTGTTTCCTTTGTTGTGCCTGCAAAACTCCTATTCATCCTTCAAAATCCTGGTCAAATGTGTCCCCTTTTTTTCTATCTCCCTAGGGCAGAGTGCATCATTTCACCCTCCAATTCTGTCTATGCTGTAGCATTTTGCACAGTCCTCAACCACAGCATCACTCCTACCACACACTGTAATGCTTTCTTTACATATCGATTTTCTCCCTGAGCTTTGAGCTTATTAAGAGCACTAAGTATGTTTTAGTATTCTTTATATCTCTTTATATCTTTATATTCCCTAGGACAGTACTCAGAAATCATTACATATTCAATAAATGTTGAATGAATAAGTGAAGAACCACCCAATAAACACCTTTCTATTTTCTTCTGTTTGATGATTTTATAAGGCTTGGGGTCCTGACCTGGCATCAGAGGCTGTTGTGAAGGCTTGCTCCTGCCCTCTGGCAGGCCAGCGTGAAGCACCATGGTCTTGAGTTATTTTCTCCTGAAGGCATTCAGCGTTTACCAGTGTCAATGGGAACCAAGCCCATTGGCCTAGCTATTTTCTACAAGACTTAGATGATAGTCTGCCCCTGACTGCCTTTCTGAAGTCGTTTCTCCTACAACTGCTTTGCCCCCCATCCATCTCCATCTCTCCAGTACTAACACACCACAGTTTGTTACTACACTGAGGAGGCCCTTAATA
Source organism: Graphiurus murinus (assembly GCA_004027655.1). Classification (NCBI taxonomy): domain Eukaryota; kingdom Metazoa; phylum Chordata; class Mammalia; order Rodentia; family Gliridae; genus Graphiurus; species Graphiurus murinus. The sequence goes on from PVLC010001699.1 coordinate 15,125, forward strand.
TACCAAAGATGTGCACCTGAGGTAAGGTGTAGAGTGCGGTCCCATATTAGTCAAGGCATTTGGTGTGACTTTGTACAAAGGGCAGACATTTCTGGCTGTTTCTGGCTCTCCCTCTCATTTACAATTGCTTTCAAGCTCGAATTCTGACTTTCCTTTGGTGTTCTTGACCATTGGTAAGGTAAGATCCTTTCTTTCTCTGGGCCTGAGTTCATTCTTCCACACAGCTATCTGAACCCCACTGGGTCCCTTTCTGCTCACGGGCCTCAGAACTGCAATCAGACACTTATTTTTTTGGGTGTAAAGACCTCAAGGTGAGTTCCCTGAAACCAGCCCTGTTTTAACTACTTCTTCCTACTCTAAAAGCTTTTTCTTGCTTCTGCTTTTTATGACCACACTCTAAAACCACTCTCATCTCTTCCTGTTCTAAAACTTCATCATCCTTTCTGAATCCATGTTTTCTCTACAAGTCCTAATTTTTTACAACTCTGACCTCTGAGCATCACTTGTCCCATCTGTTCTTTCTGGCCCTGCTTCCCCTCAGAATCGCTGATCCGAGGACTCATTTTCCACACTAATTTCTCTCCTCAGAATAAAATACAATGATCAGAAAACATTTGCACATAGGTGCAAATGTTCACAGATTTGTTTCATTTATTTATAATCTGCTGCCTTCTTACAGAAAAGATTTAAAACCATTTGCAAAGATGCAAGCAATATGACAACAGAAAGTAAAAATATGATTAAAAAAAAAGATGAGGCACAAGGCAAATGAGGGTGGGGAGTTGATACTGAGGCCACAGGTAAGGTTAAGAAGCACCGTGGGCATCCCATCCTGGATCTTGGAGTCCTAGTTACCTGCTAGTGGGGGCCAAGGGTTGCTTTACAGTCATCCATAGTCAACACAAGAGGGAAGCGTGATCAGTTACAAAATTCAATATTGAGGAGACAAAAATAAATCTAAGTTGCTCATTAAAACTGTAACATTTTGTGGTAGCAAGATCAGAGAAAAATGTCTGCTCTAAGCCTTAGGCTGGGCTCTTCTAATATAATGGGTTCTCCACAGTGTTGTTAGACTAAAGATGGATGAATATTCTTTGGACACACTGCTTTCTAATTAAGAATGTTTAGCAAATTTTAACTTCTTGAATGTTGAGAGGATATTCAAGTTGGAGTTTAGTGTTCTTGGGACTTCTTTCAACGCAAGTTTCTAGGGGTGTCAGTGGTCAGGAAGCCATGCAATATGCGGTCGCTGTCCTCAGGGAGCTTGCACTCTCATAGGACAGCTGCTCTTGGGTCTGAATGCACCAAGCAATCACTGAGAATTCATGAACATGTGCTCGGAGCGTAGATTCCCCAGGCAGAGCCCCAGAGCCTATGTTTTATCTTATTATTCACTTTTGTGGTGCTGGGGGTTGAACCCCAGGGTACTGCCCTCTGAGCTACACCTCCCAGTCCTTTTTTAATGTTTTTATTTTGAATAGTGTCTTGCTAAGTTGCTGAGGCTGGCCTCAAACCTGCAATCCTCTTGTCTCCGCCTTTCAGGTACTGGGATTTCAGGCAGGAACCACTACTGGCTCAAAGCCTGCATTTTAAACAATCACTGTATGATTCTTATGCAGATATTTCAGGTAAGGACTATTGTGATCATGATTCTTAGCATGGTTGCATTGCTAGGTATCACATAAATGCCCCAAACAAAGGATTACAGGTGTCTAACGTGATAGGAATCACTCCTGGCAGGCATATTGAGAGAAGATGGTGGTAGTGTTTGAATTGAGCTCTGAGACACGAGTCAGGACAGACATAGGATAAGCCAGGAGCACTTTCATGCAGAGGAAATATCCTAGGCAACAACTCAGAGGTGGAAAAGTGCAATGCTTGTTCAAGGAAAAGCAAATAGATCAGATTGGCCAGAGTGAAAAGTCTGTGTAGAGGAAATAGTAGGAGATAAGGCCAGAAAGGTAGGTTGGGGACAAATTATAGACGGCTTTGAATACTAGACTGATGAGTGTGAGCTATCCTCAGTAGGCAATAGGGAACTATTGAAAGCTTTAGAGCCCTAGAATGGTGTGATCCAAATAGTACTTGAGAAAGATTAATTTGGTTGTGGTATAGAGAATGGATTGGAGGGTAGGAAGACTGTACAGAGTTCAGTACATAAAGGACACCTTATAAATGTTTGTTGAATAAAATGTTTGAATAGAGCAAAAAAGAGGCTGTTGTAAAAGTCTAAGTGCAAGATGATAAAGGCCTCAGGAAGTAACAATGAGGAATAAAGAGGAAGGGAAGACTGCTTGTGACACTAATAAAGAAGACATTCCGGACCAAGATGACCTGCTGTGCAGGATGAGGAAAGGAAGAGTCATTATTTGCTCTGAAGTTTGGAGCCTGAGCTAGCAGGGGAGTTGTGGGTCTGTCCACTACTGGGCGGAGAAGGTTAGAGGAGGCCGTGGACATGGTAAAAGTGCATGAGTCATTCAATTAGGAATGTGAATTGGAGGCCACAGGAGGGGTCAGGGCTGGAGGGACTGGGCTGGGAGGAAGGGTCTTCTTTAGGAATTTGGGCTGAAACATATGTCATATTGTGGGATAACTTGCATATGAAGCTGGTGTAGTATTCATACTTCAGTGTTGGGAGAGGACCCAGTTATACCACTCCTCAGTATTTTTCCAGAAGAATTAAAAAGTTAGATTATTATGGAGATACATATATACCAGTGTTTATAGCAGCACAATTCACAATAGCTAACTTATGGAACCAACTCAGGTATATATCAACGGATGAATGGATAAGGAAAATGTGGTGCAAACATACAATGGAATTCTACTCAGCCATAAAGAAGAACAAAATTATGCTACTTACAGGAAAAATGGATGAAACTAGAGAACATTATGCTAAGTGAGATCAGCCAGTCTCAGAAAGTCAAGGGTTGTATATTTTCTGCCGTATGTGAAAGCCAGAGAGAAAATAGGAAACATAAAATACCTTAAATAATGTGGAGAGAGACCACTAGAATAATGGAAGGGGCTTGGGATACAGAGATGGGGAGGGAAAAAAGGAGGATTGAGGAAGGAAGCAGTTCAGTACCATGGCAATCTATGAAGGTATTGTTATTAATCTCACTAACATGTGCTGGGAGGGAGAAGGGGAGAGAAGAGAGGGTGTATGTTTGTATCATATTGAGCCTCACCATGAAGTATAATTTCAATACGCTCATAAAAGTATTTTTTAAGTATTTTTTAAAAAAGGAAAATGAGCCACCTGAGGAGACACAAGAGTGGGCAGAGAAGTGTGGGGTCTGAGTTAGGAAAGGGTCTGAAATTCAAGAAGAGGTGTATTTAAAGAAGGAAGAGGAACAGGATCCTAGGTTGCAGACATGTATATACGTGTGTGTGTGTGTGTGTGTGTGTGTGTGTGTGTGTGTGTGTGTAGGGGGTATCATAATAGAGCACAGGAAAAGATGTAATGATCACATCCTCACTGCTGATCTTGGGGAGAGTAGTTTAAGTGAGTGCTGTGGTTTGGATGGTCGTCCTCTAGAGGTCTGTATGTTAAAGGTGTTGGTCTCCAGGGGGCGCTACAGGGAGGTAGTAAACCTGTTAGGAGGCGGGGCTTAGTGGGAGCTCCCTAGGTCATTAAGGACTTGCCCTCCAAAGGGGATTTTGGGTCTCTTCCTCTTTCTGTCTTCTTCTGTTTCCTGGTTCATAAAATGAGTGGTTTGCGCCACCACACACTCCTGCTGTGATGTGCTGTCTTGCCAGAGGCCCAAAGCAATGGGACTACTTCATCTTGGAGTGGAATCTTTCCAAACTGTAAGCTGAAATTAACCTCTTCTCTTCCTAAGTTAATTATCTCAGGTACTTTGTTACAGTGATGGAAAGGTGACCAACATAATGAGCAATGGAAATGTTGATTCAATTTCATGGTCAGGTGCCATATTAGACCAGAAGTACTCAATCCATATGCATGTTTTAGGAATTTTTCTTTGTTTTGTCCTAATTCCACCTGTTCCTTCCATTGCCAGCTCCTGGGCTAGACCTGCCTGCTTCCTCCTCCTCTTCCATATGGCAGGAAAGGACCCTTAAGAGCTAATTGGACTTTGATAAAGCCTCAATGACCGTGAAATTCCATCACCCAACGAATGGAAACATGCCACCCAGAATCAGTTTCTTCTAGGTTGGCTGCCTGCTGTCCTTCTGGCCCAATTCCTTTTATATCCATGCCCTGAGTTCAATGCCAATTTAAGAGCTCGTTTTATGTTTGAGACTTGTCTCTATAGTTATCCCTCTATATTTTTCAGTGCTGTTTAGTTGCAAGTAAATGGAAACTCAATTTGAATTACCTTTTTTTTCACAAAGAGGTATTCAGCTACATGAGCTGGGAAATTCCACTGCCAGTGTACTGAGGGGCTCAAACCATGCCTTTCAGGAGTCTTTCTCCCAAGTACATATTCTTTATATCTCCCCTGGCTTCATTGTTTCCTTCTGCAGAGAGGCCTTCTCAGGTGTCAGGGATGGTTTACATCTATAGCTTCCCCCACCACATCTGAACAAGAATAAAACTCCAGGAAAGAATTCTGATTGGCCAGATATGGTCCTATGCCCATCCCTGAACAAATTGCTGTGGCCAAGGACATAAGGAACAATGGTTGTCTGGACCTGGATGGCATGGCCCCCTGCTACTGCCGGAGATGATCGGCATCTCATTAGAGTCACATGATTAACAAAGCAGAGAAACAATTCCCCAAGAAAGGAGGAACAGGGGTAGGTGATATCCGGGGTGGGGGGGAGGGGATCCAAAGCCATAGATATCCAGATGTCCAGCTGCACTCCATCTACTTGGCAAACAGCCTCTTTGTCACCCTAGCCAGATGATACCTGCAGCTCCCACTCAGATTCTCATCTCTGCCCCAAATTAGTGGCTGAGAGCAGAAGTGTAAGCTGAGCTGCAAGACTCTTCTCTCCTCCTCTGTGGGCTCACTTTGTGACAGCCATCACCTACCTGTGCAGGTATCTCCTGGTTTCTAGAGGCCCCAGGCTGGAGGGGACAGGGGAGCCTTAGATCAGGGCAGTGATGAGTTGGCTGCGGTGTGTAGGAGTGGAGGAAGCGCCAGCCCAGGCTGCTGAGCCAGGGAGATGAAGGCGCACTGAGGCAGGCGCCCCAGGGCAGATTGCCCACTCGCTGCCGGAGCCTGGCAGGAGGACTTGGTGCTTTCTGAGGGCCTGTGTTGACTTGCTCCGTGACCCTAGGCTACATACTTAATTGCTCAGGGCTGCTTCCCCTCACTCTCTCATCTGGCAAGCAGGGATAATGACATGACGAGCTGGCAGAAGCTGTGTTCTTTCTAGGGGAGATGTTGATTTGAAACAGTGCTATGAGAAATGGCTCCAGACCACACTGTGCCCCTCCAACCTCCTCAGCCTGGGACCCCAACCTTCTTGGCAGGGAGCAAGAATCTCAAGATGTGTGACTTAACATTTTCTGATTTCAATCTCCTGAATCATATTGCTCCTGAAGGGGAGCTGGGAAATGAATGATCCTTTTCATACTAACGGTTGAGAATGGGTGTGTTAATTTCCAAGGTTCTTACAAACATTTGCTTTCAGTATTGACTCGAAAACTCTAGAGGTAGTATAGGAGTTTTGGAGTTGGTGTTCCTCCAACTCCAAATCTCTGTTCCTCCTAATCCCCTTCTCTCCAGGTTCCATACTAGCAACAACCATATGATACTTAGTCAACACAGAACAACCATTTTGTGTCAGGAAGATAATTGAGACAGGTAGGAATACAGTCCAGTGGAGTGAGGGATTTTCCTGCAAATCAAGACAGGCATCAGTCTTCATATCATTCCCATAACCCTGGTTATCAAACTTTAGTGTGCTTTACCAGTCACTAAGAGTGGTAGAAAAAAAGTGCATATTCTAGGATTCCACCTCCAGAGAATATATGAGTGAGTAGTTCTGGTGAGGTGGTATGCGTTCTCTACTGGCAACTCAGGAAGTTCTGTGTGAAGTAAGAGGGTGGGTCACTGGACCTACGTGCGTGTGATTGGAACAGCTTAACCTTTGTTTTGCACATTGAAGTTCTAGGCAAGAATACATTAGATGAAAGGATTACATTATCTAAAGGTAAGTTGGAACTGTCCAACAGAAGCATCCTAATCACCTGGGTAAAGCAGGGTGCACATTTAAGGCTGCCTGTGATGCGGTGCCCTCAGTGGGGTTTTGGCCACAGTCTACTTACTCAGTATCTCAAACACAGGCTTCCCACAGCCTCATATCTCTGCTCAGGTAGTTTCTTCCATGGGGAATATGGATTTTTCCACTGCCCTTCTGAAACTTCTCTATCCTTCAAAACCTCAGTGGAGTCCATCTCCTGCATGAAGCCTTCCAGGACTATATCAGAAAGCCAGGGCTCTGTGGCACCGGGCAGAAGGGTCATGGAGGAAGTATGCTGGGGGCAGGCGGAAGGCCCCGTCCCTGAGCACATTACCTTTTCATGAAATGTGCAATGGCATCTTGACAGACAAGACATTACGAATATGATCCAGCACCTCCAAGAAAACCATGAAAGTACAGGAAGACCAGGAGTCCAGTGGTGAGAAGGCTTCTCTCTACTCCATGACCTGCCCCAGCTTCTGCCTCCGGCATTAGGACCTTGTGTATTGAAATACTGGCCCAATCAAACCCTGCAGGAAGCAGAGCAGGCTGAGCCCTTTTGGTTTTCACAAAGCCCGTTTCTCCCCAGCACAGGCCTTGCACTCTTAATTTTTGTCAGCTGGATGAAAATCCGCTGGGCTGGCCATCGGTTGAGTGAGGGTGGCAGGGGGCCTGGCCCCCCATGGCCTGGGAAAGTGCCATGTTGCTTCTCTTGTGTTGGGGAGAGAGGTGTGGGAGGAAGCGGGAAGCTCAGAGTTCTCTCATCTCTAGAGCTGTCAGCCTGACCAGAACGGGCATTCATTTCCAGAATAAATAATCAACTCAAAAAAATGTACCAAATTCATTTTCAAATTGGCTTGTCAGACACATGTTTGCCTAGGACAAGTCGCTTGAATAAAATGTATCTTGGGGAGCAAGGTGAGCCAGCCTGTCTCATTCCCTTAGGGACATCTTGTAAATAAGGGCCATTCTTGAGGCCGGAAGCAGAGAATTCCCCGGCACAGATTGAATTCTGGCTTTGTCTTAATGAACGTCAATATTTATTACCAAAGGCGTTGTGCTCCTCGGAGTGATAGAGCATTTCCCCATTTCAGCTCCCGCCTGTTGCCTTCCCAGGTACCAAACGCTATGTAATTGCTGCTCATAAAGGCGGCAGACAGTATTGCCAAGGAAACTCACTCCTGGCTGTAAATCTTCATAATCAAAACCAGCAGAGCTTTGCTTCTGGTTTGCATGGGGTGTCCCTGAGGGCAGGGCCCACCCAGATTTTCTCGATGTCCTGCTTTCGCAGGGAGACTCAAATATCTTTTGCCAAGGCAGGGGCTCCTTCTGGGATCAGGGATGGGGACATGGGTCAGCAGGGTTGGAAAGGCTGAGAAGTGACAGAAGTTATAGCCCCTACCCCAACCCAGGGCTGAGGGAGAGAGCCCTTCACTCATCTTAAACTTGGGAGAGCCTCTTGTCATTATCTAGCCCAACTTTCTCACTCTGCAAGTGAGTTCAGTGAGGCTCAGAGACGGGAGGCCTTTGTCAAGGCCACACAGCTCCCAGACCATTGCTCTTTACATTTGGCCACACCATCTCCTGGAGATTGAATGGTGAGCTCAAAAGGGCTCCCTGAGCTGTTCTCTGGCTGGGAGAGTTGGTGGGTCCCAGCTGGAGAGTTTCCTGGACTCCTGGTAGGTCTAGGTCCCTGCCCCACTCCCCCTACACACACACTACCAACAAACCTGGCTTCCTGGAGCCTGTCCAGACAGGTTGTTTTCCCCAGTTGATGTAAGCCTATGACCTGCCCTGCCTTGGCTTATCCTGGGGAAATCTCTGGAAACCAACCTCCAGCTAAACATTCCTGGGAGCAGCAATCTCAAATAGAGAATTTGTACAAGGAAAAGGAGATTAACTGCAGCTTTTCCTCAGAGCAAATAATTCATCCGTTACTAGTAGGCCCTTAGCTCTGGGGTGTCGCTCTTCAAAACGGGGCTTGGAAGAGCAAAGGAGAGCCTGAAATGCTGGCACACAGGGCACTGGGCTGGGATGGAGTTCAGCTTCTGGTTCAGATCCTTTCCTCCTGCCAACTTGCTAAGGACAGAGATGGCCCCGGGGCAGAGACACAAAATGGGTTTTCGAGAGTGATGTCATGCGGTTCTCAGACACCAGATCGCTCCCAGAAACTGCCCGGCTGTTGTTATGGGAGTTATGTTGGAGAGAATTATAACTTTTGACAATGGACATCTCATCTTGCACAGATGCGTCCTTTATAGAATCTGCCAGCAAGATTACAGTGGCATCAGAGTGTAATGCGGAGAAGAGTCAATAATTCTGGGGTTATTGATTGTAACCAGACCCATTCTTCTTTTTTAATTTATATTTTATCCATGTTTTTCAACCTGTTTTTTTTTTTTTAAACCTATCCTGACAAACGCACCTGCTAGATCAAATGCAGTTGATTACATTTTTAAATGATAGGAGTAATTTGCTGCCCTTAGGAGGGTCTGGAACCAGGCAGTATATGACTAGAGGGAGAGGAAATGCATGCATGGAGCAGGGGGTAGGAAGAGCTGGCAAGGTGAGCGGGAGGCCCCGAGCAAGGCAGGGGGGCTTGGCCAGGACCTCCTGGCTGGCCCTAGCAGAGGCTTTTCTCCCCAGGTCTGGTCAGAGTTCAGATTTCCCACTGCTTTTTACCTCCTTTGGGTCTTAGTGTATCCCAGAGATTATACTCTGATCTTTCAGATCCTGCTTTTCCCAGATCTTTCTTGATAAGGCAAATGAAGATTCCAGGCGAGTCTCGGAATTTAGAATGTGTACACGTGTACACACACACACACACACACACACACACACACACACACACACATTTGTTCACTCAAGTGTGTGCCCACATAGAATCTCTTCATATCAGAACGTTTCTATACAGAATACAGCACCTAACTTGAGATGTGTTTTTAATTGCTGGATTGGACTTTATGGGGTGAGCTAGTAGCATGAAAGTTCTTTAAAAATTAGCCGAATATGGTGGTACACACCTGAAATCCCAGTACTTGGGAGTTTGAGACAGAAGAATCATAGGTTCAAGGCTAAGCTCAGCAACTTAGTGAGAGACCCTGCTTAAAAAACACAAAAACAAAAACACAATGGCTGGGGTGTGTCTGAGAGATAAAATGCTCCTGGTTTCAATACACACACACACACACACACACACACACACACACACACATACACACACACACACACAACTTGACTATACACTTCTGAGGCTCCCAGTGTTGCTGTCTCTAACCAGCTATGCCGTATGGCATGATAGAGCCTGTAGGCATTTGCTGAGTAATCCTTGGTGAGTTGAATGATCATTTGAGCATCTCTTTCCTTGTGAAAGAGTGACCAGGGCCTTCCCTCGGCACTGTTTCAATATCTAATTCAGTTTCTAAATTGTCCGATGGATGATCTTCCAGTCAATTAGGGCCCCCAGAGTCTTGTTTTCCATTACCATTGATCCTAAACTAGATCACAGATGCTCAAGTTCAGAAGAAGAGAGAACTTAGGGACTTAGAGACTGCTGAACACAAACCTCTCATTTTCCAGAGGAGGAAACCGAGTCACGCAGAGATTAGATAACCTGCCCCAAAGGCACTGATAGATTTGGAGTAGAATCAGGAGCCCTCAAGGCACTTCCCTAATGCAAATTGTTTTTCTTCCTCTTGCTTCATTTTCTCCCTGGGGCAGCAGCAGGTCTCCGTGGACACTATTACCCTCTTCCCGAACTTGCCCAGCAGCATTAGAGAATGTTCTTCCTCCCCGTCCCCTGGTTGGTTCTAGATGTATCTGACAGCAGCAGAGGCTTGAAGAAGGCAAAGGGCAGAAATGGAGTTGGAAGCAGTTTCCTCCTTACCCACTGGGTCACTTTTGTGAGCCTGGCTCACTTCATTGTCAGGATGGTGCTGCTATTCTGTGGAGTCAGGTTTCCAGGTCAGATGAAGAGAGAAAGCAATCTTCTTTTCATTGTGGATTTCTGGGTGGGCAAAATATTTCAAATGAATTCTGGATCATGTATTCACATCTGTGATGTGAAGGAGATTTAGAAGCAAATGAGAAAGAGAAAGGAGAACCCTTCCTTCCTTTCTTCCCTCCCTCCCTCCCTTCCTTCCTTCCTTCCTTCCTTCCTTCCTTCCTTCCTTCCTTCCTTCCCTTTCTCCCTTCTTTCCTTCCCTCCTGACTGAACCTAGGGACATTCTACCTCTGAGCTGCACCCCCAGCCCTTTTTATTTTATTTTTGAAACAGGGTCTTGCTAAGTTGATAAGGCTGACCTGGAACTTGTGATCCTCAGGCATGTACCACTGCACCCAGCTCATATTTATTTTTTTCATGCTAAGGCTTGAGGTTATAGGAGGCCAAGGGGACTCACAAAGATGACCATGATCTTTGGACTGACTTTGACCTTGACCTCTTATCTGTTCCCTTCAGCAGCCCCCACTGCCAACTGCTGTGGCCTTAGCATTTATCTGGAGTCTGGCACTGTCTTCTTTCTTTACCTCTGTCCTCTCTGAGATGATAGTATTTGCCTTGATGAGACAGTAGCTCCTGAGTCAGAAGACTTGGGTTTGGATCTAAACTCCCAGACTTGCTAGTGTATGACCTTGGGCAAGTCACTTTCTTGACACTTCAGTTGTCTCATTTGTACAATAGGGGTAGAAATGATACCTGCTCCCAGCACCACGCCACATCAGTATCAGTGGTTTGTTTAGCAACATGGCATAACTTGGAACATGCCACGTTCATAGAAGAGCCTTTTTACTTGAAAGAAAAATTATGTACTTTAGAACAGTTCAAATTTACAGGAAAATTGTGAAGATCATCCGGAGAGTCCTCATATGCCTGATACTCAGTTACTTCTATCATTAACATCTTACGTTGGCATGGTACATTTGTTACAATTAATGAGCCAGTATTGATAAATTATTAGGAAGGCCATAGTTTATTTAGATTTCTTTACTTTTTACCTAATGTCCTTTTTCTGTTGAAGGATTCTATCCAGGACCCTATGTCACTATTAAATGTCATATCTTCTTGGGCTCCTCTTTTTTTGTATTTTATTTTTATTTATTTATTTATTTATTTATTTATTTATTTTATTTTTGTGGTGCTGGTGCTTGGACCCAGAGGTATTCTACCTCCAAGCTACACCCCCAGCTCTATTTTATTTTTTATTTGGAAACAGGGTCTTGCTAAGTTGCTGAGGCTGGCTTTGAACCTGCAATCCTCCTGTCTCTGCCTCCCAAGTACTAGGATTACAGGCATATGCCATGGCATCTGGCTCCTTGGGCCCCTCTTGACTGTGACTATATCTCAAACTTTCCTTGATTTTGCTTTTGGTGGCCTTTTCAGTTCTAAGGAGTACTGGTCAGGTTTGTAGAATGACCCACCAATGTAATTGGTCTGACATATTTCTTGTGATTATACTGTGGTTATGGTTTTGGGAGGGAGACTACATAAGTGCTTGTTTCATCGTGTATCAAGGGTACATGCCTTAAGAGACTTTTGTTAAATGTATTGATAATATTTTAGCATTGTACTTTGTCATTAAGAAAGAGCAGTGACCCCTGTTGTAGATGACTCCTGGTTTTTGAGTCACCAGGCCCCTTCTGGCCCTGAAGTAAGAGTCTTGGTGGTGTTTTCCCAGAAATACAAGAGGCTCTTTCTTTTTCCTCACCTGAGTCTGACACTAATGAGCTGTTAATAACATGACCATTACCTATGCAAATGAAGGGAGCTAGGCTGGGGCAGGAGGTGCCCACAGCAGCAGCCAGCTCACTTCGAGCGCTAAGTAATAAATCACATTGCTTTGCTTATTAACTGTCTCATCTGAGGTGTCCCATGAATTGACCCCCCCCATCAACAGTCCATTTCTCAGGAGACTAGGGAAGTGAGGGGTTAACTTGCCTCAGATCTATTATGGGGAGCAGTGTAGCCAGGGGATACTGTGAAAAGTTTAACTCCCCATTTGGCTTCTAACTCCTGTGTGTTCTTGAGTCAGTTACTTACCCTCTTGGTGTCTCAGCTTCTGTTCCAGACTCTTATAAACAATGTGCTCTTGTGAATTCATCTCTTTCTTGATCAACTCACGGTCAGGCATGGTGGTGCACGCCTGTAATGCCAGTACTTAGGAGGCTGAGACAGGAGGATTACAGATTTGAGCACAGCCTCAGCAACTCAGTGTAAAGCAGAATGAAATCGCACTTGTCTGGGTGGAACCCAGGGCCTTAGGGCTCTGCATTTCATTGGCTGTCGTCAGTCCCTGTGCTGGATAATACACGAGGGGCCCTCATGGTTCCCACACCTAGCTTCATACCCTAAATAATGCATTACCTTTCCCCACAAGCAGGACTGTGACTCATTTCTAATGGATAGAATGAAGAAATTCAGCAGACATAAATAAAGAAGGGTACAATTAGTTCATTTGAGGAAGGAAGGAAGGGAGAGAGAGAGAGAGAGAGAGAGAGAGAGAGAGACTGACTGACTGACTGACTCTTCTTGCTGACTGGCTGGAGTGAGCCACTATCTATCTTGGGAAAGCCCACATGGCAAGGGGGGGCTGCCTCTAAGAAATGTGGGCCACCTTCAGTCAACACCAGGAAGACATCGGGGAGAACAAGCTTGGAAGCAGCTTCTCCCCTAGTTGAGCCTCCTGATGAGAACTCAGCTCTGCCGGCACGTGGGATGCAGCCTTGAGAGGCCTGAGCAGAGCTCAGACCAGCCTGGACTCCTGACCTAGGGCAATGTGTGAGATAGCAGATGTAGGTGGTTTAGATCATTGAGCTTAATTCATTATGCCAGAAGAGAAAACTAATACTTTCCTCTTGGATAGGGACACAGGTATTGTTTCTGTGAAGGAAGCAATTTTTATTTTATAATCTAAGCATTGTGGAACAAGGGAGAAAATGTAATTCCTGCCATTACACATTAGGGGGAGGTCTCTTTGCCCTAACCATAGCTGCCTCAAGCCACTCCCATGATTTATTTTTGCTTTTTTTTTTTAATTGAATTTTTGAAAGGAAGAGAAACAGTGGTTTGGAAATCAGAGACAAGCCATATTAGTGTCTGCCCCTCACAAAGAGGTTCCATCAGTTCCTGTGGTTGATAATCCTTACCTTCCTGAGGCTTAATTTTCCAATTCTTCCATCCATTCCACAAGATGTCTAACTCTCTTTCCAATAGAACTTTCATCTTTGCTTTAAAAAATAAAATTTAACAAGCCAGGAGAACTAATTGCTCTTCCTTGTAAACAAAAGAATCTTAATACTAACCCAATTGCCTCTAAGTTAGGCCCCATAAAATTGTCCACCCCTACTACTTCTCTTCTAAAAAGAGTACTTCGGGTTCTTCTCTGGTCTCATTGGTCCTCAAATCTTCCTGCCCTGTTACTGTCCCAGTTTCTGATGATCCTGTGGAGATTATGACTTGTCTGGCCCTTTTTGGGTGGGGGCTGCCACTGATAACCCCAAAGCTGGCTTCAGAAAGAGGAATTCCCATTCTTCTCTTGACTCCTCCTTAAACTGGGGATTAGTATCTCCTGCTTTTGCCTTCAGTCCCACTGAGGTTAAGCTATGACTTTTAATAAGTCTTTACTAAAGGCTTGAATATCAGGGAAGTCCATTGATCCTAGCACTGGCTATCCTAGGATCCATGGGCATGAACCAACCCAAGTCCTTTTCAGGGCTGGGTCCCTGTCTTACAGCTGACCTGCTTCCATATGGCAGATGCCATGTCTCTCTTGATTCTAGATCAAATGCTTCTGATCTCCTGAATTGTAAGGTAGGCATCTTTTCTTCTCTTCCAATTTTGTTTATGTCCCAATGTTAACCTTGCCCTAGGATGATTGATGATGAGCATATCTATTACATTCAGGTTAAACCTCAACCCACCCTCAAGGCTGTGTCTATCTGTGTAACCTCAAACATCAATACAATGGTTCCACAAGGCATTAACTAAGGTCTGTCTTATTCAGGATTGATAGTGTCGCATGTTGACATAAACAGTCTAGCGTGGGTTGTGTTATGCTAGACCTAGTCCAGTTTAGTACTTCCTCTCAAAGTCAAGAAAGGTTTAGAGTTCTCTTTTCATTGCCACAGTGATTTTGGTGGAACAAATTATTGGATAAGGCAACAAACACAGGATACATTTGTTAAAAACCAGGCATACCTCTTCTGAAATTCAGAGAAAAATTTTCCCACCAAATATGGTTGCAATGGTTAGGATGAATTATTCTAAATGCATAGTATTAAAGAGAAAACTCAAGGGTTCAATGTGAAGGGTCAGCATTTGGGAGACCTCATATCTTCCCCAAGAATTTTAGTGACCCCATGCTTTAGAGTTGCATTGATAAGATAAATCTTATGATGATTTTTCCATGAAAGGAGTAGTGGTTGGTCCCACAAGCCAAATTCTAGTTTCCTGTGGTTATTCGGTAGAGTGAAGAGAACCTTCCATTGGCTATTAGAAGAATGAGCTCTACAGGTGTCTATGTTACAGACTAGACATATGTACTCAAGCAGTCAATTTACTTTCCTAGAAACTTTGCTTAATCTGCAGCAGAAAGAGGGGTGGGAACAGATGAATCCAATGGTGTTATGTATCCCTTCGGTTCTATGCTGGCTAGGAATCAGGAAATGGATGTGAAACCATGGGATACCAGGAACAAGAACCCCTTAATGCTTTATTCCAGCTCCAGTACAGCAGGAGTCAAAGTTGTTTGTGCCTGTTGTTCTGATGATGCCTTGGGGATTTGAATGGGGGCTGCCACATACCACCAACTGCAACATTTGTAAAGGATGGGACTTGCGCTCCTGGGTCGAGGTACCACTCTTTCTCCCGCACCTCCAAGTCATCACTATGTAGTCAGGGCTTGTCTGGTTTGCAAAGAAGGGCCGCTGTGAAAGAACCAGCTTCCCTGTGCTGACATGGACCCTGGGTGTTCATTCCCCTCCCCATTCCATCCCGTGGTAATTCTGCATTTGGATTGTTTCTTTGCCAAATGCTCCATGATGCATCTGGGTCCTCTCTGCTCTTAGGATTGTCTGGTCTTCTTGTTTCTTCCCTGTCCCCAGGCCCCAGTGTCTGCACTGTGTCCCTTTGCTACATTTCTTCACTTTCTAGAAGTTGCTGAACACCTTTTTCTGGCTCATGGGGCCATTCATGTCAGGTCCCGCCCTCCTCCTGGCAGGCCCTGCTTTCCTCCTGGGTCCTTCTAGTTCTTCCTCATGCTGTTACCCAGGCAGCAACTTTCAACCTGGGGACAGGGCCACATGAGCTAGGGCTAGAAACTGGGGATCCCAGATGAGCCTCTGTCCCTCTGCTGCCTGCTTCCCATTGGAGGAGGGATGTGTTAAGCGCAGTCCTCCTAACAGAAGCAGGATCCCCTGGTACGTGAGCCACGTTGGCTCAGGCTGGCTTGCAGTGGCACACGCTCCTTACCTGCCTGTCCAGCTGTATTTGCCTGTACACATGATGTGGTGCCAGACAAGCTAGTTAGCAGCCACTTAGGGGATGATTAGATCCCTTGATGTGTTTGCCTTAGAGTCTGTCAGGGATCCTCGTACCAAATAGAGGGGTTTTCTACCCCAACCACATGACTTGGCATCTGTTCAGGTCATTAAAGGAGAAGAGCAGTGAAAAGAAATGAGATGGGGGGGCACTTAGGGATGTATTTAATATGAATGAATTTCCTCCCATTCTCTAGTTGCTGGACTTCCATAAGGAAGGTAGATGTTTAATGCCTAGTATTTGTAGGATCCTCTATAGCACCTTTCCTCATCCAACACTCTCTCTTGGTTTCTAGTCCGTTCATTCACCTGAGTTACTGTCAGAAACCTCAGTTTTATTGTGAACACCTCTTCTTTCCTGGTTCTCCCAATAGTTCATTGTTTTCTAAATCTGGTAGTCTTCATACTATTCTTTTAGTGTTATTGTCATCATTTCCATTTTATAGATAAGGAATGAAGTTTAGAGACACAGGACTCTTGCTGAGATCACACAGCTAGCAGGTGGGAGAGCAATGTTTTGACCTAGGCTTGTCTTTCTCCAGGGTCCATGATATCATCAGCTCAACAGTCAGGTGTCTTTGTGCTCAGTTTGTAATTGTTGCTAGAAAAGAAGCTATGGTTTTCACTCAAGAATCCTGTAGTCCAGGGAGAGGGGAAATTTTTTAAAAACATCAGAATACAGTGGAGGAATTACATGGTTCACTGAGAACACGGAACAAGAGACTGACTAACTTCTGGGGCTGGGGTCAGGAGAAGTGTCATAGAGGAGGTGAATTCTCATTCGAGTCTTGGTGGATGGGAACAAGTGGGCCAATTAGACCAGAAAGAAAAGGGAATTCTGACAGAGGGACAAATGGGAAAAAGTAAAGAACCCATGGAGATGAGAAAGATCGTATGAGGAGTTCTGCAAACCATGATGGAGAAGGGTGCAGGGTACTTTGGGGAATTGTGCAGCAGGTGCCCCAGGTGAGGTGTCTTAGCTTCATCCTAAAGCAAGAGAGCAGCTTAAGTCCTAGCAGGAAAGAGAGGTAGCCATGAGTGTATCTTAAAAGACAAATTGGCAGGACTCTGAAGACGTGTGTGAATGAGTGTGGATGTGAGTGGCTATATAGAGTAAGTGCACATGAGTGCTTGTGTGAGTAGGGGTGTGTGTGTGTGTGTGTGTGTGTGTGTGTGTGTGTGTGTGTGTGAACATTAAAGCCATAGAAAACAGGAGGCTTTTCCAATTGATGAGAGAGAAAGTGATAAGGGCCTGGACTGAGGCGTCACCAGAGGATGGTGAAGAGGCAACAAATGTGACAAGTAATTGTGTTAGACAATAGACTGGACTCTGAGACAAATTAGTTGTTGGGGGAGGTGAGGTGAGGGGAGGTGTTTGGGAAAATAATGATGAGCTTTTTAGTCAAGTAAGTCGGGTGAATGATAGTGCCATTAGCTGAGATAAAGAATGTGCGAGACAATGAGGTCAATTTTGGACGTAGTAGGGGACGGCAGGATGGGTACTGGGAACCAATACAGCTATTTTCTTTTTTTTGCGGTACTGAGGATTGAACTCAGGGACATTCTACCTCCTGGCTATACCCCCAGCCCTATTTTTTTTATTCTTTGTTTTGAAACAGGGTCTCACCAAGTTTCGGAGGGCCTCACTAGGTAGCTGAGGCTGGCCACGAACCCGCATCCTCCGGTCTCAGCCTCCCGAATGCTGGGATTACAAGCGTGCACCACCACACCCAGCTCAATGCAGCTATTTTCTAAGTGAGGAGGGGGAAGAAGGATATTGTAGAGGGAGTGGTCAGAAGAGAATGGGGGCATCCTAGGACAGGGTCAAGACCCATGCTAATATTGCTGGCCGGCGAGTTAAGGTTTGAGTTGGAGAAGCCCCAGCTCCATCTGCAGAGCTGGTCCGTGTTCCCAGTTCTCTCATCATGTCGACGCCCCTCTCTACTTGTCATGAGTCAGGCGCTGACAGCCTCAATGGTGCTGGCGATTTATCAGTGAGTGGAAAAAGATAATTGACCATCATCTCACCTCGCCTCGCCTCGCCTCGCCTCAGTTGATAGAGAGAAATTTAACTGCTTCATTCCACTATAATTTCATATAATTCTCCATCTTTTTTCTCCCTCGTTTTTACTTGGAAGTTTACAAAAGTGATTGATGATTTGCTATCAAATATATAAAAAAAAAGAAGCTAAAATATCATCGGACACTTTAACAGCCTTTAAAATATAATGGTCTCTCTGGCTGGACATCCCTAGTCACCATCGAAGCCCAGAAGGTCAAGCTTTAATGAACTGGTGAGAATTAGAGAAGGAAAGTGAAGGTGATCAATGTGCAGGGCTGGCTCCACAGTCCACCGACCTTCAGGGAAGAAGAGATGTCATCACTTATGGAACCCCTCTAGGAATGTTTATGGGGCTGAGACAAGCCCCTGGGGAGGGTGGCAGGTTGGCTTGGGTTAGGAAGCGGAGGGTCCTGGGTCACAGCAAGTAGATAAGGCTGCTCACTCTTATCTAGGTCTTTGTTTATACCTTCCTGATACCCAAGGATAGCTTTGAGGTCCTGCTGTGTGTGTGTGTGTGTGTGTGTGTGTGTGTGTGTGTGTGTGTGTGTGTGTGTTATTGGGGATTGAGCCCAAAGGCATTCTATTTCTGAGCTACACCCTAACCCTATTTTATTTTTTATTTTGAATAGGATCTTACTAAGTTGCTGAGGCTGGCCTTGAACCTGCAATTCTCCTGTCTCAGCCTCCCAAATACTGGGATTACAGGTGTACTCCACCATGCCTGGGTAGGGATCCTGCTTTTCTTACTCCGTCCAACCTACTCTCTCAGGGAAGTCCTGCCTTTGCCCTTGCTCAGAGAACTTTCAGTTTCTCCCCTTTCCAGTTCTTCAACCCTTAGAAACTTTGGAACTTTCCCCTTGCCTCTTTGTTGGAAGTAGAGACTAGTTTTGTGAACTTTGTATATAAACCCTTGAACTTATCAGGGTGCCATGGCAAGGTGAGGAGGAGAGGGGCAATTATCTTCCATAATTCACATACCATGTGCCATGCATTCTACCAGGCACTACCCTATACCTTCTCATTTGGTTCTTTCTCTGACCCTAGGTACTTATTTAACACTCATACATAGATGAAGAACATGAGGTTCAGAAGTTGTGGCAGGCAGCTGCTAAAATGGCTCCCAACAATCCCTGCTTCCTGTTATTCGTGTCCTGTGTAATCCCCTCCCCGGGAAGGTGGGCAGGACCTAGTGACTTGCTTCTAACAAACAGAATACGAAAAAGTGATGGGCTATTCCTTCTGAGATTTCTTTACAAAAAGATAGTAACTTCCTTCTCATTCTTTCATTGGCTCGTGTTGACGGAAGCCCCAGCCACCATAACGTGAGCTGCCTCATGGAAAAGTCCTTGTGACAATAGACTGAGGTTGGTCTCCAGCTAACAGCCAGGCTGAACTTTGTGCAGGCAAGATCCCCTCCCATGAGTGAGCTCCATGGAGACTTGGGTGAGATGGCAGCCTCAGCCAACATCTGGATTGCAGCCTGTGACAGACACCCTGAGCCAAAGACCCAGCCAAGGTGCCTCTGAATCCCTGACCCCCACACACTGTAAGATAATATATGCATGTTGTTTAAAGCCACCACGGTTTGTTGTATTTTGTTATTCAACAATAGATGAATGCATTCAAAATGGTTAAATATGCTGTGCAAAACAGAGGTAAAGTCCAGACTCCAAGTTAGGACTGCTTGATTTCCAAGTATCTCAATCCTTTCATGCCACTATCTTGACTCAAGAAAAGATTGGCCTATGCAGATAGCTCCAGGAAATGTGTGTTTATTGAGCAGTGAGATCCTGAGTTGTGCAGAGGGCCAGGGTCTCATAGAGAAACTCAAGTTCTGTCTTCACTCACTAGGGGCCTTCTGGAGGAGCTGTGGGCGGAGGGCCTGTGACTGCCCTTCTCCAGAAAGCTCTTTCCCATTAGACAGATTGCACTTGGAAACATCTGCCCAGAAACACTCCAGTTGATTTAAGCATCCTTGCTTTTAATTTTTGGTACCTTTCACAGGAAAAGAGAAAAATAAGGTTAGTTTCCTGAAGTGTAATTGTTTTGGGCAGTTATTTATTAATGAAAAGGAACAACATGTCAACAAGGCCCGGCTTTCGCTGTAGAACTAATGTTAGCCAAGGTGCAGGTTATAAGAAAGGAAAACCCACTGTCAGTCTGCATTTGTCCAGCTCCATGGTCACCTATTAATTACCTGTGCTCTGGTCCTGGCTGAGGACAGTCTTCACTCCCCCCTCTCCACTGGGGGTGGCTGAGCTCCAAGAAGCAGACGCATCTCCTCTGACATGGTCCTTGTGAAGAGTTTTATGGGCCTGGAGGTTTCTCCAAGATCTGATGTCTTACTCTCTGCCTGAGCCCAAGGATGGGGAAGCGAAAGAACAGGAATCCTCTGGTGAAGATATGGAGTGTAGTGCAGAATTTGAACTTAGCTGTTGGGCATAGTGGTGCACATCTGTAATTCCAGTACTTGGGAGGCTGAGACAGAAAGACCTCAGGATCGAGGCCAGCTCCAGCAACTTAATGAGACCCTTAGCAACTTAGCAAGACCCTGTCTCAAACATTGGCTATGTGTACATATGTGAAAATACCAATGCCAATCTCAGTACTCTGTATGTGGAAGGGGGGAGATGGGAAGGAAGTCAGTGGGAGGCAGGGGGCACCAAGTGCTGTGTGCATGTATGTCACTGTCAACATGATTTACATTATGATGTGAGACTATAAAGAATCAATAAAAGCATATGAAAAATAGAAAAATAAAAGGGGCTGGTGTAGCTTGAAGGTAGATGCCCCTGGGTTCAACTCTCAGTACAAAAAAAAAAAAAAAATTAGACCTTAGTTTTTATTGAATTGTGAAAATGTGTTGTATTTGGCATTAGTTAGATTACCAGAAACTTACTTTGTTTCCTCACATATAAAATGGGACAATATAGTACATACTCCACAGAGTTGAGAGAGGATCGAATGTGATAGTGTACATGGAAACTTGTACAATATAAGCACTCAACATGTGTATGTATGTGTGTGTGTGTGTGTGTATGTGAATGCATGTACGTGTGTATGTGTGTATGTATGTGTGTGTTTGTGTGTGTGTGTGGGGTCAGGCTCATGGAAGGAATCCAGGGGAATAGAGTGATGCCTCTGATGAGCCCACTGGACTAGAAATTGGAAAAGGGCTCGTCAGAGGTGCTTTCAGCTTCAATTAATAGAATTCCTGCCCAATCGTAGTTTAACCCATGAAGGCATTGATTCCTTAACTGAGATGGTCCAACAGCTTTACAGCTCTCTGTTGTCACTAGGGAGCCAGATGTGCCATCATCCCTGGTGTGTCTACTTTTGTCCTCCTACACACCATCTCATCATCAGAAGATGGCTAACAGCTCCCCTCTCAAGCCAGGGGCATCATAAGCTGTATCTTGACTTTTTGTCTTTGTGTGTGTGTGTGTGTGTGTGTGTGTGTGTGTGTGTGTGTGTTTTACTAGGGATAAACCCAAGAAACTTCTGCCTCTGGGCTATGCCCCTAGCCCTTTTTATTTATTTTTTGAAACAGGGTCTTGCTAGCTTTCTCAGGACCTCATTGAGTTCCTAAAGCTGGCCTCAAAATTGTGATCTTCCAGTCTCAGCCTCCCAAGTACTGAGATTACAGGCATTTGTGATCATACCCAGCTTTCATTTTATCATAGAAAGCATTTTTTTCCCCCAGGAGCCCTAGAGCAGAATTGGTCACATGGCTACTTGAAATATATGGTGTCTTTTTTTGTTTTCTAGCAGGAAGAAAGCAAAAGAGAAGGAATTGAGACATGGTTAAATTAGGTAATCCACAGGGCATCAGGAGCACAGGGATGAAGTTGGAGCAGGAAGGAAATTTGGAGATGATCTAATTTAACCAAGAAGAGACACTAACCCCAGAGAGCTTATCTGAATTCACAAATTCAGTGGGCAGTACTTGCTTTACTTAGAAGGGGACATAAGTAGATTATGTTCATGTTTCACATGGATTATGAGGCATTTTAGGAAAATTCTTTCATGTGTATAGGATGTCTAGAAACGTAGGGTTTTAAAACATAGCTCTTGTTTCTTTCTAAATAGTTGGTTTCCTAGAATGTAGAGGTAAATTAAGTTACAGAGATAAAAGGCAGTAATGTTGAGATTTGGCCTCTTAGACTTGACTGCTTGATGGCCAGAAAGATTTAGGGTGAGTAAGCTTATAGAAGCCCAGAAAACCATGTGTTTCCTCACTCCACAGCCATGAAACATTAGCATCACGTGAGGAAGCTCAGTGGGCCACGCAGACTGTGGAGTTAATTCAAACTCAGCTGCAAATATTTGGTGAGTGCCCAGACCTTGCCTCATACAAGTCAGGTCCTGTGTTGGATAGAAAACAAGTGCAATTCACTTCAATTCAACTGGACCCAACAAACAGGCATTGAGTGTGCTTGTTCCAGGCATGATAAATATGTAAAGTTAAATAAATGATGCTTTAATGTGGATGCTAAATGTCTCCCAAATGCCCATGGGTTAAAGGCTTGATCCTCTTAGTGGAGCTACCAGGGGGATGGAATCTTCAGGAGGTAGGGCTGAATGAACGGGCTTTAATAATTGAGGATGTATCCTTGAGAGTGGTATGCCTGCCCTGTCCTCTGTCTCTTTTGCTTCCTGGCCATAAGATGAGCAGTTTCTCTGCTATGTGCTCCTGCCTTGCCACAGGCCCGGAACACCAGGACCAGTCAATCATGAACTGGAACCTTTAAAAACTACAAAAAACAAACTTGTTCTCTTTACACGTGAATTATCTCAGGTATTTTGTTATTGTAGTGGAAAGGTGATTAACACAGGCAACAACATGAACAACTCACTAAAACACCATAAATTACTTGCTGTAATATGGACAGGAACAAAAGGCTATAGAAGCTCAGGGGATCTAACCAGTGGGATGCCACTTTTTAAAACAATCCTTCTAGAGCCTAACAGAGCAGAGGTTAACATCATGGTGCTGCTGAAGTCTCTAGGATGAAGATACTGATAGACTGAAAAATCCAGGGTGGTAAATATGGGAAATTCAGCTAATACTATGGAAGATAAGTGGGGAAAAAGACTCAGCAAGGATGGGGCCTACTCAAAGAAAACTTCTTGGGGTTACATACTTTCCTCTGGGTTCTAGAAGATGCTGCTTGAAAGAGGACTATGAGGAAGGATAAATGGCAGATGGAACTGAGCCAAGATAAGGAGGTGAGAACATGCAGGAGATATCTGGAAGCCTTGCCTAGAACCTGGAAGGCCCATAGCCATCCCCTTTTTATTTCTTTTCTAGTTCCCATGAATGGAATGCCAAAGGATCTTCTTTTATGTCCCTAATCCAAGGAATTCCTTTTGACCTGTGGGCAAAAGAACCAATTCTTTGTGTCTATTCCTTAGAAAGAGAGGGCATTATCAGATGCCCCACAGAGAGGTTTGACTCATGGAGGTCACTGACGGACCACTCAAACCTGATCTTAGGTCTGGAGAAGAAAGCATTGATTCTCACTTCCCCTCCCAGGAGGGAGAATCAGCAGACAGAAAGCTAAGAATTTCGCCTAATCTGAAAAAATGCTTTTGTCATTCAATGTGCCAATCTACCTCTAAAGAATTACTCGACATTCGATGTTCATATCCTTCTCTATATTATCTCTTGATGTCTCCTTTCAGGGCATCTCAAGGTATTGAGAGCTCATGATGAGTCCCAGATAAAGATACAAGATGCTGAGGAATCAATAACATGTATCGAGTGCCTACTAAATGCCAGGCTCTGTTCTAAAAGCTTTGCTTTACATGCATAACTCAGTTGACAAGGAAATGGCCCTGTTGCCATGACTATTGAGCCCCCATCGGTTGCAGCATGGAAATGGTGGGCTGACAAAATTCAAGAAGCTATGTGTGTGCAGACAGCATTTTATAATGGTCGGGAAGAGACATGACCATTGGCCCATTTTAATTACCTTGTTCTGCCCAATCTCCCCTCCCTGCCTTTGCAAATATTCAGGCATTCTTCCACATATCAGCCAGGCTTTCCTGTCCCTTTCCCACTAACTCCCTACAGGGGACAGCTTGGTAAAACCTCACTCACACCCATTTTCTGGAAGCTCCTCCGTGAAAAAGCGGCACTGCTGGTTGAGTTTCTGAGCAGAGTTATTACTGGGGCTCCAGCATGGCCTTGGGGAGAAGCCCAGTGAGGAATGCAGAATGGAGCCTCAGAATGATGTCTGGTTGTTGTGATGGCACGTTGGAAAATTGATCACTTCACTCTGCCTAAAGAGAAACCTCCGCATGTCACCACCAATCATGCAAACTAGACTCTTAAAATTAGATTAGGCTGAAACATAACCAATCAAAGCTGGAGTCTCAATTGCTCTATGACTTCATTTAAAGTTCCAGTGCCAGCAGGAAGAAAAAAAGAAATCAATAGTACATTTTCTTTGTCATCAATTTTGCTTTTTGCTAAATGAAAAAGCTCATATCCCCTCCCTTGTTCTCTCCAACCATGGAAGACATTGCTTCTCCCCACCCTCCTATCTTCACCCCCAACCTGTGGTGACAGTTGAACTCATGCAAAGAGCTTTCTGTAGAGTAGAGCCATGAGTGCGGCCTCTTTGTACTAAGCACTTAAAAGCACCGCAGAGGATGACATCTCAGTTAAGCCCAATATTTGCGAGCACAACAAGCAGTCCTCGCCTGGCAGGCTTTACTGCTGCAACAGCCGGGCCCTGACCATGCTCTATGCTCTCCTGGCTGCTCCAGTTCTTGAAGCTGGAGAGTCAATAGTGTACTTATGCCAGAAGCTCTCAAGGCCCCTAGGGTTTACCCCAACTCCACACTCCATGCCAGGCTGGAACTCACACCCGGTAGAAGGGAATCAGCTGAGTGTAGTGGCACATGTCTGTAATCCCAGTACTTGGGAGGCTGAGAGAGGAGAATTGCAGGTTGAAAGCCAGCCTCAGCAACTTAGCAATGCCCTCAGTGACTTAATGAGACCCGGTGGTGGTGTACGCTTGTTATCCTAGTAGTTGGGAGGCTGAGACAGAAGGATTGCAGGTTTGAGGACAGTCTCAGCAAGTAGTAAGAGTCTCATCTACCTAGCAAGACCCTGTTTCAAAATAAAAATTAAATAAGTCTGGGGGTTTAGCTCAGGTAGACTGCCTCTAGGTTCAATCCCAAGTACCACAATAAATAAATAAATAAATAAATAAATAAATAAATAAATAAATAAATAAATAAATTAATTAATTAAAAATAAGGCTGGGGATGTAGCTCAGAGGTAGAATGCCCCTGGGTAATTCCTAGTTATCCCCCCCTCCCAGAAACACACACAAAGAACCCAGAGAATATGATGTGGTGGGGTGGTGAGCCCATGGTGAACTCACTCATGAACTCTGGTTACAGAAACAGCAAAGACACCTCATTAGAAGATGCTCCCACCTGTTCAGCTACAGGAGCACTAAAAAGGTTTTGCTGAGCAATAGAGAGGACTTACTTCCAAAGTAGTCCCTCAGTAGTGACCTTTCAGAGCTTCCAGGGAGCTCCCGTTTATATTTGGCTCCAAGATGGTTCCAGTCTAGGATTTTACTCACTTGGCCGTATTTGGAAAGAAAGAAAAAAAGAAAAAAAAATGTGCAATAGAGAGAAGAAAAAACATAGTTCCGTGGGCTGG
Source organism: Graphiurus murinus (assembly GCA_004027655.1). Classification (NCBI taxonomy): domain Eukaryota; kingdom Metazoa; phylum Chordata; class Mammalia; order Rodentia; family Gliridae; genus Graphiurus; species Graphiurus murinus. The sequence continues at coordinate 40,564 of PVLC010001699.1, forward strand.
AAACTCATTTCCTGGTGAGCAGGAGCCCGTCGCCTTGCTCTGTGGGACTCACCGAGCTCCAGGAAGCTCGACCAGTCACTTAATAAGTCATCCAGGACGTGTGGTTTAATTAACTCGCCCAAAATTCCTCCTTTCCCTTTCTCACTTTTGCTATTAATATTTTTCGATATCTGATAATGCAGTGTAGTTAATTCTTTCTGGCTTTATAATGAACACTGCCATAATGAAAAAGGTTAGCAGTGCTTCAGGCAGCTTTTAATTATCCAGCCGAGCAGGTAAAAGCACTTTATTCTTCTCTTTTTTTCCCCTTACTTAGCAATTAATGGAGGAGCTCCATGGCACTTACTGTACCTTTTTTGTTTTCTAATGGATGATGCTGCACGGAGTGGGGAGGCCTTACTGTACCCCTGTTACTACCAAGCGCAAACATCGGAGCTCGAGTTGCCGTGTTTCAGGCCTCTGGCTTGTGGGGTGGAAGCGCTTCTGTGCTGGCTGCAGGTTGATCTAATTAAAAAGCCGAGCTACCTAGAGTTTTGTTACTGATTCCCTGCCTTGCATTTTTTTGTCTTTGCATTTGCGTCCAGAGATCCCCCCAAATGCTTTTATAGCCCAGCTGGTCTTGCTTTATTGTAGACATTTTCCTGGTTCTATTTAATAGAGCCATCTTCCTTCTGTTCTCTATGATAATAGCAGCTATGGGGTTGTCCTCCTCACTTTACAGGCTGGGAAACTGAGGCCCAAAGAGATCTTCTGCCTGGCTGAAAGCCCTTTCTCCAAATCTGATGATGTCATCTCTGGATATGAAGAGTGACAACATCAAGCTAATTGTAAAGCTAACTTCCAGGAGAGCTGTGGGGTGATGGGGGGAGTTTAGACATAATGTGAGCCACTTCCAAGTCTATTAATCAATAAAGTCACAAGGAGAATTTTTTTTTTCTTTTCTATCTTGTTTTGCAAGTATAACACAAAAAATCATTCTGGGAATGCACAACACGTGTGTGTGTGTGTGTGTGTGTGTGTGTGTGTGTGTGTGTGTGTAAATCTTTCTTAGACTCATACACAGATCTCTGGATAGGGATTAGGCTCATTTTTATAAGAGCCCAGGGCTTTCTGAGAAGGAAGATATGGAGATTCCAAGCTCCCAAAGATTCAGAGTTGGGGATGGTCTCCAGCCGTATAGATTGGTCATGTGCAAAGTCTACCTGAAGGAAAAGATGTGGAATGCACAGGTGGGGACATATCAGGGAAGAAGGCCGTGTGAACCAGTGACCTGCTGTCCTGTGTTCCTGGAGCACGCCAGTTTTCCCCCTTGCCTGGTGACACATGCACTGGGAATGAGGACCTGGCATGGAAGAATAATCTCAAAGGGATCACTGTTAGGACTGGATCCTTTCTACAGATGGTTTATGATGTGACATTCCTCACTCACTTGTGTAAATGCCTCTGTCCTAGAATATCCTCTTGTTGATAAACTTCACAAAAGGGGAGATAAAAGGAAAACTGTGTTGTGTACTCTGTGTCAGACATTTGGTGCCTTCCCTTCTCACTGCATACCAACTTCAGGAACTTCTCGCTGGAGAAAGATCACTGGTGCCTTTGTGGGAATTAGCCTTGTGTGCTGAAATGAGCAGATCCTTGGGACGTGCTTTGAAGTTTTGGTGGCTTGCGCCCTGTGATCTTAAGCTGAGGTTCGAATAATGGTGCACTGTGCTCTTGCCAGTGCACACTTTAGCAGTAGCAACAGTGGTGTTGGATATGTTATCTACAAGAATAGCAAGAGAGGCCCAGGCTTCCAAATTTCCCAGAGTTTTAGGGAAAATTCCAGAATACTACCTTGCAGGTACCACTTTGGTCTTATGTCTGTGGGATTGCATGAGACTGGTCTTCAGTCGTGTCCCCAGGGAAACCACAGCTACATAATGCTGGTGGAGTGACTTCATGTTCCAGGGCTCCACTGAGCCTTTGAGAGCAGGACTGTCCCCATAGCCTGAGTGTCTCAGAGGTTCTGGGACAATTTGGGGAGGGGGTGGCAATTCCAAGGTGATATACAGGCTTTTCCACTTCATATTCAAGTTGACGAATTCTGTCAAAACAGTTACCTGAGATCTGAACAGCACCTTGACATTTTCAAAACAATAGCACATCCATTATCACACCTGATTCCAATAATGCTTTTTACATGTCAGTCAGGAAAATGTTCTATTCTCCCCATTTTACTGATGAAAAAGCCAAAGCAACAGGAGGCTACTTCCCTGTAATAAGGTTCTCAACAAGGGAGATTTTGCTCTCTAGGGGACATTTGGCCACATCTGGAGACATGTTTGTTGCTGTAGCTGGGGAGGAAGTGGTGCTACTGGAATCTAGAGAGTAGAGGCCAGGAATGCTGCTAAATATCCTACAATGCACAGCACCCCTGTCCTATGATAAAGAATTATCTAGTCCCAGCTGTCCATCAGGCAGAGGTTAAGAAATCCCGATATAAGGGCACAGCTAATCAGAGGAAGAGCCAATGAGTTTCAGAATTGATGTCTACTATTCACGACACCTGTCATTTGGTAAATGTTTGTGGGGGAACAAGCACTGTTCTAAGTGCTTTACCTCATCAAATCAATCCTTACAACAGCCTTGGCTTTTCCTCTTCACTCTGCAACGAGGACAGAAGCTCAGTCTTTCCAATAATAACTTTCCAGAGGGCATGTGGCAGAATTCAGGGTAGAACCTGTGTGGTCTGGCCCCAGCTCTTCTGATACCACCTTCCCACACAGCTCCCTGCATATTTTTTGTGGGGGGTGCATTGTCATTTTACATCATATTGGGGTACAGAGTTTCAGAAAAATGCAGGTACACAGCTGAACTCTCCTCAGCTCCCTGAATCTTAATAGAGAGAAAACTGATCAGCTTGACCAGCCCCATGCACAGAGCAGTATTTATTGCAAACTTTAGGATGAACCATTTAATTTTATATGGTCAGAAGCTACATTAATACATAAAACAAATGGCAAGAACATTGAGGGTACACATTAAAATCTAGGGAGCTCAGTGACTTCAAAAATTTCTATTCATTTCTTTCCTTTTACACATGTGACAGTGAGTGCAGGCATATCATGCATTCACTAATTTATATACTCATTCAAAAATATTTTATCAAGGATTTATAATACAAAGGAGACAGAAATATATACAGTCTCTTGTTTCCAAGTTTTGGATAGTTTTCGTCTCAAGTCGAAAAATCATTATAGTATAATGTTCTCAATTCAGTGATAGACAAATGGCCAAACTTATAGGAGCACAGGAAAGGGATCTCTCTGCCTCTGGGAGGTAGAGATTCAGACAAGGCCTCTGATAGATAATAACTGAGTGGAGTTTTAAAGGCTGAGATAAAAATAGCCAAATAGAGAAGGGGAGAAGGGATAATGTGAAAATAGAGGGCTGTACGGTACCTGTTGAAAGGTGTAGGTGGTTCAGTACTGCTGGGGTGGAAAGCACAAGCTAGTGGTAGTGGGAGGTAGAAATGGAGGATCAGGCTAAAGGCTGAAAGGGGGGCTTGCAAATGCTGGGGTACATTGAGGAGGAGAATGGGTTTTCATATGTAGGATACAAAATCTCAGGGAGAGCCACCTTAGGCTTTAGATTAGATTGTGGTCAGTCCATGTGGGAGACAAGGTTGCAGGCCGGGAGATCAACTGGGAGGTTGTGGCAGGAGTCTGGACCAAAAGTTTAAACCAGAAGTTGAGGAAGGAGGGGATGGATTAAAAGATGCTTGGGAAGTAAGGTCAGCAGAACTAAGTGTCCTGATTTCAGAGGTAAAGGGTAAGGAGAAGTTGTGTTTGTACTTGCTGCACGGGATATCCATGGTTCAATCACATAGCTCCATCTGTCCAGTGGACAGCTGGATATGAGTGTGACCTTGCAGGGAGAGAGATGGCCAGGAGCTAGGATTTGGGGATCATCAATGGAGAGGTAGGGGTTGCAACAATGGGAATTGGTTGAGTGAATTACCCAGGTGTCCACCCCAACCCAGTGATCTGTGGTCAAAGTGCTGGGCAGATGTATAAACATTGCTGTTGAGAGTCCATCCATAGAGATGGTGGGAGGCATTTAAAGAAGTTATTGAAAGCTGAAGAGTCATTCCACAATAGGGCAGTTACAGCCCGGCAGTGTAGCTTGATATCCCTACTCTGGATAATCAGTGTGTAGAGGCTCAGAAGGAACCTGCCTTCTTCCCATTATGAAGAGGATGGCCGTTCTTCAGGAGACCAGGTCAACTGCTCACCAGCTTTAGTCTTCACTGGCTTAGATTTGAGCTATTCCTAATATGAATATTCACTGCAGGATCATGAACCATGCAAGACCCTATCTGGAATCTGAACTCCTGTTCCAGATCTGAGAGTCACTGGATTTCTCTGTCATTCCCATGTCCACTGTGTCATAGTCCTTCCTACATGGCAGGGTATTTTCATGTGTGTAGTCACATGCCCATGCATGATTGTGAACATGCAAACAGACACAGGCATCTCCCTCCTCTCGTTGGTCCAGGCACATGCTTTGAGTTAGAAAAATATGTCCTTCCATATTAACACCTGGCACCTGATATAAAATAAATCCAGCCTTAGTAATTATTCTAGAGCTTTGCAGCAGCATTCTTCTGACCAGTGTTGAAGGCTGGTGCCAGTCACCATAACTAGGTGTGAATTAACGCAACAGCATCCGTGCCGCAGAGCCTCCTGGGCTTGTGTTTGAAACGCGGGGCTGTGTTTTAGAGCCGTGGATAAAGTTCATTAATAGGTGCGAGCACAGTTCTCAAAGGGCAGTTCTGCCATATTTCCAGTCACTGTTCAGAATTCTCATTAGTCAATTACCCTGCTCCCGTCTGCCTGGTTCCTGCGGTAATGTGTATTTTAAAGCCCCTGATAAGACACAGCATGTTTTAAATATACCTTAATGTATTGGAAATGCATGAGCCCCCTTCGGGTTTATATATCTTAACCACTGGCCAATTTTGCAAAGTTATAAATAAATGTTACAGGCATCAGCTGCAGTAGTAGAATCAGCTGGGGATATTTAAAAGCCAGTCTAAAGTCTAACTTACCTTTAAATCTGAGATATCAAGCATGGTGAGCAAAGCAGGCAGGAATATGCAGATGATTTCCCGGTAATAAAATCAACAACCTTGACACACGAAGTGAGATTGAGTGGAAATAGGGTTGGTGGGAAGGCAGGTTGGTTGAATTAACAAGCATTTATGTGCAAGTGACTGTGCTGGGCATTGTGGGGATGCAGAATGGTTCTGGCTGTCAAAGACTTCGTGCATATGCACAGGGCGATGAGGGAGGGGACGAGGATGCAGGTAATCAGTGAGGTTGAGCTGAGGACCACTTGGAGAAGGACAGAGTGGTGTGGAGATCTGATAGGGAGGGTTCAGAAAAGGTTTCTTTGACAATTGAGATGGAACTTTGAAAAATGGGTGCGATATTATAGACAGAGAAAGGGAATGTGAAAGTGGTGGGGGCAAGGACTGGACAGAGCGTGGCCAGGGGGGGAATATACAGTTTGTCCTGAGGTGTGGGAGCCTGTCCGGTTGGGTAGAGAATTGGTACGAGTAGGGAGTGATGGCAAATAAGGCTGGAGGGCAGCCAGGGGCCAGGTTGTAAAAGGCCTTGAATGCTAACGTAAGGAGTTTTTAAATAACTTAGTCAGAGATGGACAGATAATTAAAAGCTTTCGAGCAGGGGAACAATAAGAAAGAGCTACCTTGCAGGAGGAGTAATTTGGCAGCAGGGTATATGAAGGACAAGAATGGGGAGATGCAGGAAATGGGGAGACCAGCTTGGACAACGGCTTGAGTGCACCCTCCACAGTTGATGTGCTGGACACTTGATCCCCAGTACAGCAGTGCTAGGAGGTGGAGCTTAGTGAGAGGTGCTTGTGTTGTTGGGCGCTGACCTTGTGAATGGACTCATGCTATCATTGTGGGAGTGAGTTCCGTAAAAAAGAACAAGTTTGGCCCCCTCTTGCTCACTTTCTTGCTCATGTGATGCCGCCCATCAGGTTGCAAAGCAACAAGAATCACGTGCTGACATGGCCTCCATCAGATGCTGGCACCTTGATCTTGGACTTCTCAGCCTCCAGAACCAAGAGGAAATGATTTTCTGCTCTTATAAATCACCCGATATCAGGTATTCTGTTATAGCAATACAAGGCAGATGAAGACAGCCAGCTATTGATATCCAACCCAGAAGGGAGAAGGAAGATCTGAACTAGTGGGTCAGAGAAGAAGCACCTTTGAGAGTTATATAAGGAAGAAAGGAAGACGGACATGAAGAAGTTGTGTGTGTGTGTGTGTGTGTGTGTGTGTGTGTGTGTGTGTTCCAATTCCTTTAACATTCACTTAGGCAGGTAGGTAGATAAATGTGTGTAGATATGTATACATTTACATGTATGTGTGCATATTTGTATGTTTATTATAGGTATACATGAAGCATATATATGTGTGCATATATATGTACATATATAAATATACAGTCTGCCCTCCATATCCATAGGTTTCATATATTTATATTTCCTCCAATCATAGATAGAAAATATTAAAATAAATTGTGTCTATACTGAACATGTACAGTCTTTTCTTTCCTGTCATTTCTTAAACAATACAGCATAACAGTTATTTACATAGCATTTACATTGTGTTAGCTATTATAAGTAGTCTAGGGATGATTTAAAGGTGTAGGGCTGGATGTGTATAATGTGTATAGGTGATATGCTAATACTGTGCCATTTTATATAAAGGGCTTGAGCACCCATGGATTGGAGTATCTAAGGGGGTTCTGAAACCAATCCCCCATAGACATCAAGGGATAACTGAATACATACTTACATATGTAGACAGATATACATTTATATCTACTATCTATCTACCTACTTACCTACTTGCCTACATTAGTGACTTACAACAGGAATGGTACTGTACACAGTTATGAGGACTATTTAAACATTATTTGCATTCTTTGAGAGGCTTCTGTCTCTCATCTGGTACTAGAGTCTGTCATCCACAGGGCTGGCAGTCAAGAAGAGAAGAAAGAACTATCTCTTCTGTCCTTAAAACCAAGAATGCATTGAACTCTATGGAAGGGCTGGAACCCATGAAGGGAGATAGAGTCCTTCGCCACCTCCTCCCCATCCTCCTCCGCCTCCTCTTCCTCCTCCTTCTCTTTTTCCTCCTCATCCTCATCCTTCTCACCCTCCCCCTCCTTTCATGGACTTTCTACCTCTGAGCTACCACCTTTTTATTTTATTATTTGAAACAAGATCTCGCTAAATTGCTGAGGGTCTCCCTAAGTTGTTGAGGCTGGCCTCAAATCTGCAATCTTTCTGTCTCAGCCTACCAAGTGTTCGGATGACAGGCATGTGCCAGCACACCCACCTGAGGACAGATGGAATCTGTCAGTTCTCACTGCCTCCAACCTTGACCAATTAGGCAACCTGCTGGGGTACACGGTATCTTCATCACAGAGCTGAGGGTACCTGGGAGGAGCCGGGAAGGTAAGGAGGGCCCTGGGGAAGGTGGAGTAGTTACATACCAGCAGGTGCCCAGCATCAAAGACAGCTGATAGCAGAAGAATGATAACATGTGTGAGCAGAACCAGCTTCTGCCCCAACCTACTGAGCATCAAACACACAATGACTGCTGCTTCCCTTCCTTCCTCTGATTCTTGCAGGAACTTCTCTCTTGTGGTGCTGCCTGGACAGAAACCTACAGGAAGCGAGTTCTGGGAAATGTAGTTAATTTCTCTAGCTGACCTTGCACTTATAACGCCAGGAAATCCAATGAGGGTGAAGGGAATGGAGAAGAGGAGAAGGGGAGGAGTGGGCTGGGAGCTAAATAGACTAGCAATCTGTCTTCCCTAGTGGGACAGCTCCAACACATGGGACAAGCAGACTCTGGGTTTGACTGTAAGCTCCCTGAGGTCAGGGTTTACATCATACTTGTCCTGTTCACATCCAGAGCTCTTAGGAGCAATCTATCGAGTACCTGTTACTCTCCATGCATCGCATATTAGATTGCATATGTGTCTATTGACTATACAGCACAATCCCAAATAGGGAATATTATTATTCCAATTGTACAAATAGGGAAACTGGGGCTTGTAGAAGTGAGTAATGAATTCAAGGCCAGGTAGCTAGGAAGTGGCAGAGCCTATGTTCGCACTTCAGTGAGTCTGACTTCAAAGTTTCTGCTCTTAACCATATTACATCTGAAGCACTCCTGGTTCCCAGCAGAGGGTCTGGCACACAGTAGGATTTTAATTAAATTAAAATAATTTAGTAGTTAAATACATTGCTGGATTTATGGATGAGTGATGGATGGGTGGATGGAAGGATGGGTAGACAAATGGTGGAACTGGGGTGTCTAGGAGAAACAGAGTTCAGGGGAGACATAGGGCATGTGTGTGCATGGGAAGCACGAGCAGCGTATATAGAGGCAAAGTTGACTGTTGACATGCTAATCTTTGATCGGGTAGGAGAGAGAGTCAGGGTGAATGCCAGATGAATGCTGAGTTCGGCTTTCTTTTGCCACTGACTTAGTCCACAGGCTGTTCCATGAAAAGCTGTGCTTCCAATGGATCATCATTTGTATTATTTACCAGGGCCTGTGTAAGCAGTAAACCAAGGATCAGGTGTCTGATGCCTAGTTCTGCCTTCACAAGCAACTTACTGGTGAACTTGAGAGCCTAATTCTCCATCTGCCCCCTGCAATGAGAATGCTTGCCAGGCAATTTTGCAGAGATCTGTTCTTTACTCTGTGCCTGAGGTTCAACCAGAGGAAAATGAGCCCAGCTCTCAGCTCCTCTGTTAACTCAGAATGATTAGCCCTGAATGGAGGCGTTGTACCCCTTAGAAATAGGAGTAGCCCCTGGGTCCTTCAAAATTGTTCCTGGAAATGTGATTAGGCCTCACCAGGGCCCCTCCTTGGCAGCCTGCCTCTCCTGGTTGGGGAAGCAGTTCCTCAGAGTGGAAGCTAGTCCCAGAGACAATGTGTCTGCCTTCTCTCCTTCCAATGTATAAGAAAGGAACAGCATCCATCCACACCCTCCTGCTCTTTGGCAGGCTGATCTCTGCCCTCTTGTGATGTTCCAGGAGCCTGTGACATTATCTGCCAACTCCCAGGAGAGGCTCTGGACCATGGTTGGGAGAATGATGAATATGTAGTGAGGGTAGTGTGCCTGGCAGGACAGCTGCAGCGCTGGTGTTATGGGCCAGGGAGAGGTGAGCCAGGGCCTGGCAGGGGTGGCTGGGGGTGCCTCTTGGGCCTGAGCACCCTTGGTGAGGGGCCCAGCATGTGCAGGCCCCCTTACAATCCTTGGGATTAGGAGCTGTCCTTTGAATATCTGTATTCTCTAGGCTGTGGATTCAAGAGCCTTAAAAATCCCCCTGGCACCTGAGCATCCCACTGGCCACAATTAACCTGTTCAATACTAGGTCAGCAACTTTCCAAAGGATGTTTGCAGATAGCATGCCACTGGGTGTGCCTATACTGTTGACTCTGGCTCACAGAAAGCCTGACATGTCCCTAGAGCAAAAGAAAGCTGGGAGCAAATTCCGCCTGCATCACAGAATCCTCAGGCTGACTGTGACATTTAGAGGTCACCTGGTCCATCCAATTGCCTGCAGGGAGATCTGGACATAAACCAGCCTAGACAGATGAGAATCTGTTCTTTTTCTCAGCATTCAAAATCCTTTGCTCACAGGACATTTCATGTATACCCTTAGTATCTAATATTCCTAAACCTTGAGACAGTTCTTTCAGCTCCTCCACATGCTTCCAGCTCCCAGGGGTCCTCTGATTTGTATTTCAAGGGAGGTGGAGGGAAGAACATGTATGCATTGCATGTAGTGGGATGTTGGAGCCTGGGCTTCTCCAAAACCAATCATACATTTCTCTTCCAACCCTGGGTTCAGTGATACCACATTGGTAGCTTACAATCGACTATAGTATGAATACTTACATAGGCAAGCACTATAAATCAGGTTCCCCCGACCCCACAGAGCTAGCTGTTCAACAGTTACCAGTACATAACTGGTTGTGTGTAGCAGCACGCTTCCACAGAACTTAGGTGACAATTATCCTTTGTACATTTCCCTTTAGCTACTTTAGGTATCACTTCAATGCCTTTAAATAAAGTTCACTTATAGACAGGGCTGTGATTTCCCAGGGAACAGAGGCTGTGATCTTTCTTCCTCTACCACTCAGGGCTTTTTGGATAGCAGTTGCCTGTGGGCCGTATGCCGAAGGAATGAGGGACACATATCAAATCATCAGGCCGAATGACTCTGGGTTTTCATCGTCTAAGTCCTAATGCAATCTCACTGTTTGAGTCAGATTTGCCAAACAGGGGATATGTTTATCTGAGTTGACTTCAGGGTTGTACAATTCAATTCAGGAAGGATTTATGAAACAACTACTCAATGCTCACCCTGTTCTAGGCTCCGGAGCTGAAGAGAAGGGGATGTTTATGAGTAGCTGCAGCCCATCACTTTTATTCTCAAATAACTTACAATTTGATTTGGAAGATATGCAAGCAAGCGGAGTGTTAGAGATCAATATGAATGCTCTAGAAGAGTTGTGCTTGAGGGATTTTGAGTGATTGCAAAACACAGCGGTTATAATGTGGGGCTCTGGGTCAGATTGCCTGCATCCACACTCCAGACCACCGTTTAGTAGCTGTGTGACCTAGGAAGAGGTGCTCCATGGCTCCCTCCCACCCTACCCCAACAGATTTCTCATTCTAAGGGGATAATGAAATCTATCTCATAGAGCGGTTGTCAGATTCAATGTGTATTAATGTTTATAAAGCATTTAGCACATTGCCTGGAATATAGCCTGTGCAAAATATATAGTCATTATTATTTTTATCATATAATCTATTGGCTGCACTTTGAAAACGAGGAGACTGAGGTCTAGAAGTGAAAAACGACTGCTTACTGATTACTGGCAGGCCTGAGATTAGCAGCAACAACTAATTTTATTTGTCAGCTTAGGTGAGGGCACATGCTACAATAACAGATATACCCCCAAATCTCAAATCTCAATGTCTTGGCACAATAGATATTATTTACTATTTAGGCAAAGTCTGAGGCAGATCTGGTGACCCAACCCTGTTATGCAGCTACCATCTGGACCACATGGCCTCCATGGCCACCAGTGTGGGGGTAGATAGAGATGGAGGGAAGTACCATCTCTTAATAGCTTTGACTTGTGACATCGTCCCCTCCAGTGAGAGGCTGGGAGTATGGCAGGCACAAGGCTATCTGGCACATACAGTACAGAAGACACACAAGGCAGCATGTGAGTAAGTACTTGATAGCAGGGAAGATACTGTATGTGACAGTTGGTGATTAAGTGGCCCGGTAAGGGGGACAGACAGGTGCCCTAGGGATTAAAAAGGGGCAGATAAGGAAGGGACAGGGGCTGAACAAAACTTTTTCAAGGGGTGGTGCTATCTCAGGACCAGGACTGGAACAAGATAGAAAGGTTATAAAATCAGGAGAAATGAAGAGCAGCTTCTTAACATAGCACAGACAAGGAGCGAGACGCTGTAGGACTGACCGTACCCCACCCTCTCCGGAGATCAGGGTGGAGGGCAGAAGGAGGACATTGCTTTAGCCATAATACTTCCCACCAGCTCAGGACACTTTTCCTGCCTCTCCCTCTTGCCTTCATCTGGAGAGACTTCCAAGGAGCCCAGGTTTCTTCTTGACCCCAAAGCAAATGCTTCATGATGAAGCATGGTGGTGCTAGAAAGAACACTGGATACAAAAATTCATAAATGCAATTTCTGGTTCCCATTTTGTGACAACCTGTGTGACTGTAAGCAAGCCTCTCTGCTTCTCTGGACTGGTAAAATCAGGAGTTCCCTAAGCTCTTTTGCAGATCTGATTCTCTGTCGCTAAGCCTCTCACAGCCATCATTTATAGCATGGGGTAAAATCTTTGGAGGGACTCTCCTCTGGGGAAAGATCCAGAGGAGGATAGGATTTGACCAGGGATATAGCAGCTTAGAGGGTGAACAGGATTGAACATGGCATATGCAAATCTTCGGTGAGGGGCGAAGCTTGCATGAGCAAGGAGATAGGATAAAGAGGCAGCCCTGGAAGCTGGGCCCGGCCTCATAAATCTCAGCACTGACATATCAATCAGTCAGTTCAATCAGTTGCAACATTTTTTCCTTTGGAAATAAATAAAGATGAAGGCAGTAGATACCACACAAAGAGGAACCTCAGAGCAATTGGACAGTCACAGTGCCGCTGGGTCCTGGAGCTGGGTTCTGATTTATGGAGCAGGCTGAATTTGATAAATCAGGGACCTCAATCCAATGGGTTTAGGCTCTTGTTTCCTAAATGGGAACTTAATGTTGTTCGCTCATTCATAGGTGGGATGCTGCATCGGAGAGTCACTATATAAATCTGCTATTTATAAGGGTCTCTGTGTTTGTTTTCTTTTTTTGAGAAACAAACTTATAAATCATACCCATCTCAGATGAAAACTATTCTGGTATAAATTGTCACCCTTTTATAAATCTTGCATTTAGAATCCTTCCTGGTCGATCAGATCTCACACATCCAGGGTGGGAGAGCTGTTCATAAAAGCACTAGGGCCCTGATTGGGGATGTTGGGAGTCGCTAGAGATAATGGGAGGGGTGGGGCGGAGAGGGAAGGAAGGGGAGCGCAGGAATAATTTGTTCCTCATTTAGCCTTGGACTGCTTTTATTTATTTATTTTATAGCCTATCTGGCTTTGAGAGTTCACTGATTAAAAAAAAAGTTTCAAGTCAATAAAATATGCAACTAGAGATGGATTCTGAAGCTGGTTTATTAGGCAATTTCCTGTATGGCTCCCTGGGGCGGGGGCACACAACCCCCCTCCTACCCTGCTTGCTGGAGCTGGCCTTTCCTCCCATCCTGGCAGGCATTAACCCTTGGGGTGCCCTGAGTGACCTCAGAGGGCCTGAAAGCCTCCTGTCCTCTCAGGTCCTAGGCTTCCGTCTCTACTTGTTGCTTAGGGTAAGCTCTTTCTTCCCATGTGTGAGGCTTCTGGAGGATCCCCAAAGCCCAAAAACACTCCTGCTGCCTCAGCGGTCAGTCTCCACTGTCAGCTCCCTTCCAGCCTCTGTGCCTTTAGGAAGGCACTTCCTCCCCAAAGTCCCCTTGATCTAATTGCTCACACTGGTGAACACATTTGCATGTGTATGAGCAAATATGAAACAACAACCACAAGCAGAAACTTTGTCAGTGGACTTGGGTGGAGACCCAGCCTCTTGAGGTAGTGGGGGTGAGCTGCAGCCAGTAATCCTGAACTCAGACTTGGGATGGGTGCCTATCTGATTGCCAAAAAGGGCTTTTTATCTTCTCCTCCACAGTGGTGGTCCCCTCGGCCTCCTCCGAGCCACCTCTCCCTCAGTCACCACCTCTGGGAAGGACACTTTCTCCTGAGCCCCCTAGGCCCTGGCTCACGTTTTTTTTTCAAGAGGAGATTAGTCTCAACGGATGTCTTCATTGAGCAGCTGAAGAGGTTTCATTTGAACTACAGGGGTGCCTCACTTAACACACTAAATAGATTTCTGAAAGGTAAGTAAAGAAGAAAGAGAGAGAGAGAGAGAGAGAGAGAGAGAGAGAGAGAGAGAGAGAGAGAGGGAGAGAGAGAGAGCCTCTTTTAAAAGCATTGAGTTTCTATTTATCTTATGGTAAGTTCTTTTGCAAAAAAATTGCTCTGCAGCCGGGCGTGGTGGCACACGCTTGTAATCCCAGCATTTGGGAGGCTGAGACCGGAGGATCTGGGTTCTCGGCCAGTCTCAGCTACCTAGTGAGGCACTCCGCAACTTAGTGAGACTCGGTTTCAAAATAAAGAATAAAAAATAGGGCTGGGGGTGTAGCTCGGAGGTAGAATGCCCCTGAGTTCAATCCCCAGTACCGCAAAAAAAATTGCTCTGGTTCTGAGCAATGGATTTGCAGTTCCATCTCCCTATCGAACATTTCACATAGCCAATAATCATGTTAACAGTACTGAGTGACTGCTTATCTTGTGCCTGGCATGAATTCATGGAATGTGGGTGTGTATGCATACACAACCCTACGATGTAGGTCCTGTATTATCCCCACTTAACAGATAAAGAAACTGAGGCATAGAGAAATAAAGCTAACACAGCTCAGAAGTGACAAAGTCAAGATGGCTTACTAGCAGCTCAATGTACCTGAAACTAACTTTGACCTACTTCCTCCTTAGTCTGATTAGATTGGCCTTTTCCTTCGCTGTTTGTCCAACATCACCATTTCCCAATCAGTGGGCGGAGCTAACCCTTACACATCCTTTTTCTCTCTCTGCTCCTTTGTCTCTACCCTGCCTACTTAGGCAATAGTGGAGTCCTGCTCATCCAACCATAATTCCACTCCTTGGCTTCTCCTCCCAGCTTCCTTGCCATTACTTCCCTTGCATTTTGTCGCAGTAGCTCCCCAACCAGTACCCCCATCAGCCTCTTTGTGCTGTGTCCAACCCTTCCTGCTGTGTGCCACAGAGCTCTCCTAAAACCCTGCACACCACATGCCTGGCTCCCTCCTGGCTTAACTTTAAATGGGTAGCCAGAAACAGCCTATGGCCAGAGTGACACCAACAGAAGCCCAGTAGGAAGTGAGGCGGCAGAAGGAACATCAGTGCAGAGCCCCAGGCAGGGTGGGCCTGGGATGTGCAGGAAACAGCAGAGGCTGCAGGCACTGGCCTCCCTGCCTGCAGGCTGGCTCCCTGGGGGCTGTGCTAGCCTCCTCTCTTCTGTGTCTGCTGCTTTCTCCACCCCTGCTTCCACCATTCTCTCAGTTAGGCAAGGGCAGCCTGTTGCTTTCCTCCTTCCTTAGTGACATTGTCCCTGCAGAACCAGTTCACCCTTTGCTTGGGCTTCCGGAGCACTCTCTAGCTCTTTGGAAGACCTACCTCTTTCTGCTCTGAATTGTAAACTTGATCTATGTTTTGTTTCTTTTTGCCAGTTACTTGGAGGCTGAGATCTGACTTACTGTGTTCCAGCAGGTGCTTGGTATATGGCGCCCTTGCTGCAGGTCATGGAGATACAGAGCCATGGTCCCTGCCTCCAAGGAAGAAGCACCTCTGGGAAGAGAGATACAGAGGCATAAATTCAGCTTAGTATGGTGGTGAAGAACTCAGGGTTTTCACGTGCATTTAGGGGAGCAGAGGAAGGAGTGTTCTGTAGTCTCAGTCTCTTTCCTATCCTGCAATGTGGAGCAAGGTGCCACACATGTAGTGTTTATTTAATAATTCCTCAGGGGCTCTTTTTTTAAAAGAAATTTTTAGCCAGGCATGGTGGGATGCCTATAATCCCAGTATTTGGGAAGCTGAGGCAGGAAGGTGGTAAGTTTAAGGCAAGCCTCAGCAACTTAGAGAGACCCTTAGCAACTTAGTGAAAACCTGTGTAAAAAAAAGGACTGGTAAAGTAGCTCAGAATAGAATGCCCTTGGATCCATCCCCAGTACCTCCCCCCAACAAAAAATAAAAGAGGGAGAGAGAGAGAGAGGAAAAGATAAATATTTTAAAATATTTGGTTGGGCCTCAGCTACTTAGTGAGACCCTGTTTCAAAATAAAAAATAGGACTAGGGGTGTAGCTCAGAGGTAGAATGCCCCTGGTTCAATCCTCAGTACTGCATGAATAAATAAATAAATAAATAAATAAATAAATAAATAAATATTTGGTTGGTTTAATCCAATTTACATGCATATTATATCAGGTGCTTGTTCAAACTATTGTGAGCTAATGGGTGATTGCTGATAGATTGGTCTGGAAATGTTCTCGAGGCTATTCAGTGTATTCTTTATGTGCATTTTGAACTCCTAAAGGATTTACGTATTCTACCTTATTCTCCAGGGAACAGAAAACTGTCAGACTAAAATCCCATCCATATTTATAAATCAGAGTAAGGGGGTCAGTCTGCACTCTCTCCTCTCACCTGTGCAGGGACCACTTTTAGCCTATTTTTTCTACCTCATAGAATGGAAGGATGGAGAGATAATTAAATCTTGCTCTCTAAGATCTTTTAAAAGTCAACCTGTAGATGATAGTAATCATTCATCTTTGGCCTTGGGTAGGTCCAAAAAAGCCTTTGGAACCCAGTTTTCTTTATCTATAAACTAACACCTGCCCTTGATGACTGATGTGAGAAAACGGTGAAGCAACTTGTGATACAGGCCTCGCCCAGCACAGGGTCAGCATCTCCTGCCCGGCAGGCTTTGTAGCCAGCTACATGCTGCTCACAGGACTAGGCCTTGGGAGACAAAGATAATTAGCACATATTTATTTGTTTTGCTCTCAAAATTACCATGATCTAGTGAGAGAGAATCAAGGAAAAAGATGAATCTAGAGCAGCAGCATGAGGAGACCCTGGGAAAGGGTGAATGGCGAGAGTCAGAGGGCGCCCAGATGGCTTCCTTGGAGGGGGTAGCAGTCTGTGAGTTGGAAAGTGAGTACAAGTTAACCAGTGGAGATTCCAGGGAGGAGGCGGAGGAAGGTGCTTCAGGCCAAACGGGGTGTCTTTCAGCAAAGTCTAGCAGCTTGTGCAGCATGAGAGACCTGGGCTCAACTATGGGAGAGACTGAGAAACAATGGAATTAACAACAAAGGGAAAAGAATGGAAACCAAACTATCAGACTGACGACACATGTGTGTCTATGTTTATAGCTGCACAATTCACAATAGCCAAACTATGGAAACAGCCAAGATGTCCATCGACAGATGAATGGATTACAAAATTATGGGATATGTACACAGTGGAATTTTACTCAGCCATAAAGAAGAACAAAATCATGTTATTTGCAGGGAAATGGAGGCAACTGGAAAACATTATGTTAAGTGAGATTAGACAGTCACAAAGAGTAAAAAAGCATATGTTCTCCCTAATATGTGGATGCTAGGGAGAAGATGGGGCATAAAAGGGACTCCAGATGAAAAAGGAGAAAGCCTAGATAAGCAAAGAAGTTGACTTAACTGAAGGTGATGTACAGGGGTGGGGTGGGGGGACACCCTAATGCACATGATGTACTTTCACAAATATATCAAAGTCAATCACTAAACTGAACTTGAGAAGGAGGGAGGGAGAGGGAGTGGAGTGGGAATTGGGGAAGGGTTAAATGAGAAATGTGTGCATATATGCCTTTATCAGCTTGTACCTAACAAAGATGTTTGATTACAAAGCACCAATTAATAAAAATAAAAAAGAAGACCAAAAAAAAAACTGTACTTACAAACAAACAAAGGGAAATTAAGGAATTTCTTGAGGAGGGTCTGCAAAGGGACAAGTTAGATGAGGTGCAGTACTGCAGGGCTTTGGTGGGACTGATTAGGCAGAAATAAGTGGGAGTGGAAATATTTAGCTCCGTAGTTTTCAAACTATTTCTTTAAAAAAAAAAAATCCAGTATATCTTTCTCTCCAAAAGAAAGCTATCACAGAAGCTTGAAATCTGAAGCAGTGCTGCTGTGGAAGGAACAATCTCATCTCCACAGTCCCTGCAGATGGCTCCCCTGAAGCCCCCGCTCACACCATGGTGGCTCTTGGAGCACTTTAATGGATCCTTTGGGGTCTAGAAGTGGAGATTGAAAAGCCTCATTTTAAAGGCAAGGGGACTGATGGCCAGAGAGTGAGATGATTTTCTCAGGGTCCTCAAGCTAGCTCTGGGCTGAAGCCAGCAACTTTCAGGCCACTGTGTTTTCTTCTTCCAAACATGAGCTTCCCAAAGTGTCTTTTACTGTGAGGTCATCTGTAACTTTCCTATGACCTTATGGGTTCACTATTCTTCTTTCTGCTATGGTTGATCTAGTAATTTTTTTATTAGGATCTGTCCTCATCCCAACATGAGGGAAAAACAGATTGTCTAGGAATAGTCCCTAATATGCTCTCCTAAAGCTTGGGTTGTTTAGTAATGGAAGGACTGGGAGCAAGAACTCCCTTTCCTTAGCAGAAGGGTTGAGTTTCAACTCCACTTCCCATGGGACTGGGTACCCCTTCTCCCAACAGCTTGAATTTCCTTTTCACAAGGTCTCCAGGTGCTAAGAGTTGGCACTAGCAGATACTGACCTACACAGCTGACATTTACACACAGGCTGCCTAGCACCTGGGTCTTGCCTGTTTACATCCTCTTCTGGGCTATGCTGCTTCTTCTATACAGTAGAGTTCTTGTGAAGCCTGACTTCATGTACTGACCCACAGTGCTGTGATCCACAGGAACCATGAGCCTTCCTTACCTGGCTTTGACTTCTGCAAGTCTCTAATTAAGGGTACCTCCCACCTGACCCCAACCCACTATATTACAGTGTTCACCTTCTCCTGCTTGTGGTCCCTCTTCTTGCCTTTTCTAGCTGGCATTTCCAGTAGACCAGAGCCAGACACAGTCAGCAGGTCCTGCACCAGAGACAGAACTCCCTCTTTCTTCCCTTTTCATTTTGCCCATCCTTATCAGAACCCTTTGCCCCCTAGCTGCCTCCTATAGAACTCTTTCTGAACACTGCCCCCAGATACCCAGAGCCCCTCTGGTGCCTGCATGCCAGGGAAAGGTGAAGGAAGAAGCCTTTAGCTGACTCACACACCACTCCTCTGTAGTGCCCCTTGTACTTAGCACAGACGATGTCAAGGTCTGTGAACCAAAGCCACCTGAGAGGGTCTTCAACCCCCAGGGAAATGTAGCTCCCCCTCCCCACTGCCCTTGACCACTCTGTCCTCTCCGAGGGTGTGCCCTGCCTTGTCCCTGCTCAGTTTGCAATGATAACTGCTGGTTATTGGAAGCCTGCTGTGAGTCCCTGAGTCCTCACTCCGTACACGATTGGCTACTCACATCCCAATATTCAGTCATCATAGAAACTGAAAAAGCAGGGAGGATATTGTTTTATCGATTACTGTATAACAGACCTAGCATAATCAAAAGTTACCACAGTGGCCTACGAAGAAGCCCTCCTCCTTGGCCACTGGTTCCATCCTCTCTGGCCTCTCTCCTGCCCCACAGTCCCTCCTTCCCCTTCCCCCTTCGGCTGTTTGCCAGGCCCACTCTGCCTCAGGGAACTCCACATTGCTGTTCCATCTGCTTAAATGCACATCCCTCAGATATCTCCTGGATTCCACCTCACTTCCTGCCAGGTTTTGTCAAATGTCACTCTCCCCACAATGCCATTTCTGACCACCAATTTAAAATCCGTACCAGACTTATGCCCTACTCTACTAATTTATTTTTCTTCCAGGCAAGTATAATCTGCATTATGCTGTGCTGCATATTTTACCTGTTACCTTGTTTTATCTTCCCCTCTCCTAGAATGCAAGCTCTCTGAAGGCAGGATTCTTTTTCAACTGTTCAATCCCTGGTTCCCAGAAGTGCCCGACACAGATAATGTAGGTGTTGAATGAATGCAAGAATCACGCTAAGCATGAACACAGTTTCTAGACTTCCTTCCCCCCTCCATTTCGATTTTCCAGGGCTTCAGAAGTGAGACCTAGAAGACCTGGCAAGGAAGACTGGAGTCAACATGCTTTTCTTCTTCATGTTGGTTTCCTTTCATTTCTTACGAAACCACTTAAATAGGCTTTATGTTTGAGAAGTGCCTTCCTTCCCAGCATCACTTAGTGGAGAAAATATTTATTTGGGTTTGATGTTGGCAATACATCAAAATCCAATAATCATACCATAGGGCAGAGGCATGGAGGGTGTGAGATCCATAATGTAATAGCATGTAATCTGCACATCAGGATCACAAAGGCGAATCTATAATTTCATTTGATTTATTTTCTTAAAATGCAACAATCCCACATGTTGCTTGAAATGATGGAAGCTGGGACAAACAGAAATACGGGAGATTTATGAGCTGTGTCAGTGAAGTCTTGGGGATCCCCTCTCTTCGTGCCTGGAAGATAGGACTGAGTAATTTCCCCTTTTACTGCAGCAATATCTCGTCTGCATTCGGGAAGAAGACCCCCGACCTGTGAACATATTAGCAGGCGTGTTTTCTTTACGAGTGTGTAAATTTCCCCACAGTGTGCACCTCCTGGGTCTTAAGGCCCTGTTTATTGGTATGAGCAGCCTCTGTGGAAGAAAGCTCTTATGTGGCTTAGATTTGTGCCAAGCAGAAGGTGGGGGACAGGCTGGGAGATTTGGAAAAATAGTAGCAGACATTTTCTCTGAACAGGGCATAGTAATTTGCTCCAATTAAACAACACAGGATAATTTCCAAGGCCTGGGAACTGTGCTTCAAATATCAAAGAGGACAGATTCAGACCCACCAGAGCCATTGTGAGAGTCTTCAAGCCCAGAGGAAACTTAGCTCCCCCTCCCTACTATCCTTGACCATTCTGCCTTCTCCTGAGGGTCTGCCCTGCCCTGTCACTGCTCAGTTTGCTCTATCTTAATGGTGACCTCATCTTAAAGCAACAACAACCACTGGTTATTGGAAGCATGCTACATGACATAGATTTACTACATACTATTTTTTTTTTTTTAGGTACTGGGGATTGAACTCAGGGGCATTCTACCTCCGAGTTATAACCCCAGCCCTATTTTTTATTCTTTATTTTGAAACATGGTCTCACTAAGTTGCAGAGTGCCTCACTAGGTAGCTGAGGCTGGCCGAGAACCCAGATCCTCGGGTCTCAGCCTCCCAAATGCTGGGATTACAAGCGTGCGCCACCACGCCCGGCTCTACATACTATCTTAATGGCTACACTACATGGCAGGTGCATGATTCTCAGATTTGTGCAGGGGAACCTGAGGCTCAAAGCAGTCATTGACTAAGACAGTTAAGTAAGGATTTGTTCCCAAGCCCATGTGATCCCAGGGTCTGTATCTCTTCAATGTCACTGTTTGATGATCACAGGACTTACCATCAGTTCTGCCCTTAGACTTATGTAAGCAGGGCCTTTGCTCTGAGATCAATGTTTAGAAGGTCCCAGAACTGACCCTTCTCCCGTTTGTCCTCTCCCCACATCTTGGGTGCTCATAGGACATGACCACATGGATCTCACATCCCTCCTTCAAGACCAATTTGTGGGTCCCTGGAGCCTCCAGATTTCTTCCTGAGCCTGTGGTACTTCCAGGGCCCACACATTCCTTTTTCTGGAGTCTGTTGATGTTCATCCCCGGGTTAGAGGGCTAGCCAAAGGGTAGCATCTTAAAGGCAGGGCAAATGAACGGAGCTTAGATGTGTGGTCCGGGGTACTCATATGCATGCATCTGGTAGGATGGACCCAGATATGAGAAAAGTAGGTGGGGCCCTGTTTAGTTTTCTCCCCTGTACTCTTGATACAAGACCTACAAATGCCACACTTGCCATTTTCCCACCCTTGTCCTGAGTACGTAGGACCTCTACTCAATTGCTATTGCATTCATCTCTATTCTTTGATATTCATAACTCCATGAGATTGAGGGAACCTGAGGATTCGAGAAAATCACAGGTGGGAACCTTGCACAGACCATTCTCACCCCACTGTAGCCCTGGCCCATCATGTTCCCGCTGGTCCCTCCTCTTTCCCAGCATCTTCCCCACACAAACTGTGAAGTACGCTTACATTCTAGTGCCCGGCTCTTTGAATCTTGCCCCTACCACCCAGCTTCCAGTTTAGCTAGTCCAACAAACAAATCTCAGAGACATGGAAGAGAGAGTTCTGGGAGTTCTCTTCCACAGGCTGTGTATATTATCTGCTGGTCATACCACAGTGATGTGACTGTCAAGAAGACATTCTGCAGTAACTAAACAACAAACATCTTCTCATTGTGCTATTCTTTCAGCCATCCCCCGCAGGGTCCCCAGGCCCTCAGGGATCAGTGGCTCCTGGTTATAAGGAGCCCCCTGCATCCCAGACCATGCTCTTCTTGAGATGCATGTGATCGCTAAGACATGGAGGTACAGTGAGACCCAGTCCAGAGATCAATGTCCTCATATAGTCTCCTCCTCCCTCTCCATCTGCATCTCTCTCTAATTCCCCAGGTAGATTCAGCCTCGGCTGGACTAGTCTCTTTATTGGCCAGTCCACATGGCTGGTCTTTCTCAAAAGCTGTAGCTCGCTTATACCATACCATCTTCCCCACTGGGAATGTCCTTCCCATTTCTCCAATTTGGTGATAGTTTCAGCCATTTTTCCAAGTCCTAGTGGGGCTGAAGTCCTGACATCTGAAGTGTGGTTGAGGAAACTAAAGTTGCTTACTCAGGAAAAGACAAGCAGGCAGAAAGGTGTCAAAGCTGATTTTAAACTTGCAGGATCTTCATGTGGGAGAGGCAGCAGACCTGGTGTATGTGGCCCCAAAGAGGCAAGCCAGAGTCACTGGGAAACTGAGTTCACCTTGATTGATATAAGAAAGAACCCCCAAGTGATAAAGGAAATTCCAATATGTAATAGACCGATTTGGACAGTACCAAGTTTCTGATTGGAGAGTGGCTATATTCAACTGGGGGTCATTCAGTGGTGCTGATGAAGATGGGATTCTTGGTCTCAATACCCTGGGGCTCCCTTGTACCTGCAGCCATGAGCTTTTCTAGTTTCATCTCTTCTGGAAGGTCATCTCTGTCCACCGCTACCTACAGAGATATTTGTTACTTGGATAACTTAAAAACAAGACCTCCACATTTAGTCTTTATTATTAGTTATCTTCTTAGTTACTCCATGTAGATTAAAAACTATGAAATTAAGGTCTATATCTCAGATAATTTTCCTTCCCATATGTATAGTAAGGAGGCTTGATAAATGTATCTTTTAAAAATAATAACTTTTTCTGATCATAGAATTTATATTCATTAAGGAAATTTTTGGATCTACCACAAAGTGTCAGAGGTAACATAAAAATCATCTGCAATCTTCATCACCCAGAATAACTACTGATAAACGTGTTCATGTATTTCCTCTTGTCATCGATAAATATTTATTTTTTGAAATGATGAGAGCAAACTTGAGGGGGAAATTTGTACTTTTTGAACTTAGAAGCAATCAGCCCCCTGGGATGCTGTAGCTTTGTCCTGAGCCTGGTCTGCTATGGGTGCCTCCTTGGGAGCAGGGGAAGGGAAGGACTCTCCAATCACCATGGGTGACTGGCTATTCTGGGTGAAGTACCCAGGAATCACCCAAGAAGGTGTCCTTTTTGCACACTGTTTGCTTTCAGACTCTAAGATGTTACTCATGGTCAAATGTGCTCTCATCTCCTACAATTACCAGGGGTCTCCACAGGGAGGATTAGGCTGGCTGGAGATGTGCACGTGTGTGTATATGTGTGTGTGTGTTTTCCTTTCTCCCTAACTCACTGAGAGCTTGGCAAGGCCAGGAGAGAGGCAGCTGATTATTTTTAGCCCCTTGTTCCTCTGAATGGATTGTGCATAACAAAAGAATGCTAATGCTCAGTGTCTTTATGAAAGCACTCGAGTTCATCAGCTTTGCAAAGAAGTGAAATTAAATCAAGATTTAATTGGGATATGCATGTTTTATTCATGCTACTAACCACAGGAGAAGCCAGCAAGCTGAAGGTAAAAAAGAGGGGAAAAAATCTTTTGAAAAGTTGTTTCTCTCTGATTAAATAGAGATAGTTTCCAACTTCAAAGGGAGCAGGCCTTTAATGTATTTTAAATGCTCCACTATGCTTAGCCTGCCCAGCTCTGATGCTGGTGGGCAACAGCAACCCAGGCATACCCTGCGCCTAACTTTATGCCCTGGCCTCCAAAAGCAGGTATGTGGCTCCTGGCCTCACCTTCCGTTCCTCAGTATGGAGCCTTCCAGTGAATGTCCTGGGACCCTTGGGACGGGTGGGTGCAGCTCAGAGGATCTACACAGCTATCCCTTGGAATCTGAGCGGCCCCTACCGCCAAAGCTTGAAGGACAAATAACACTAAGAAATAAGATTTTTTTCCCCTTCATTAGAGATTTCTCCCCAGAGATTTCTCAATAAGGGACATTATTGAGTACTGAGCTATGTTAGGTACAAAGATAAAGTACTTCCTGCCTGAGCCTCTTGCACTTAACAGGTTAGGACAAGAAATCAAACAAAGACCCAAAGAACATGGAAAAAAGAGAGAGATAAGCAACGGTTGCTGAAGAGGTTTAAGATGCTCCAAGAGATCAAAGCAAGAAGCAATCCAATAGGGAGACAAAGGAAGTTTTATAAGGAAGTGGCACTGAAAACATAATTGGAAGGTTGAAAGAATGTCTAGAATTTCTGCACGTGTAAATAAGAAGCATGTGTTCTAAGCAGTGATACCCCAAGTCAGGGTGCTGGAGATGGAAGTCTTGGAGGATATTTGGAGGGAGACACTTGGTTGACCATGGCTATGGTGCATGTGGTGCTGCAGTGGGAGAGACTGAAATAGAGGGTAGGACAAGAGCAAGGAGAGCTTCAGACTCAGATCAAGCAGTGTATAACAGGAGGGGCTGGCTACCGGTTAGGGCTAAATGGCTCTTGATGTTCATAAATTTGGCGGCCCATAGAATTGAAGGGGAGTTTCAAATGATCTGGTCCACGAATTGCTCCTTTTCTGGTGCAGCACCTCCTACGACCATGGTAGACATCACCCACCATCCTGGCACTCTTCCCTTCTGAGCCTGAAGGAGGCTTACAGTCTGAACAAAGAAAATCAGTAAGCACTGCTAACTTTTGTCTATCTGAATAATCTCCCTGCTGTTTTTGAATATCTCATGCCTCAAAAAAATATTTATATGACATGGGTGGGACAGGTGATCCTAGGTTTTGTAATAGTGGGCTAGGTTATCTGGATCTGATTACCCATTGAGAAAAAAAACCTACAAGTCCTCTTAAAAGGATCAGACAGATAACAAGATAGTCCAGAACTATCAGGAAAATTAATTAAGGGAAAATAAAAGGTAAAAGCAATGCAGAAGACACTTTTGTTCTTTGAACATTGGCCATGTTGGGGAATTTCGAATTTTTGTATTTGAAGTGCTTATGAACAAAGGGTGACAAAATCAAAATTGCCAATGCTCTTAGTTCCAAAGAAAATGTCAGACAATAACATTCCCATCAGCCAAATAACTAAGACCCTCATTAACCAGGTATGGTGGCACAAGCCTGTAAATACCAGTGCTTGAGAAGCTGAGACAGCAGGATCACAGCAGGTTTGAGGCCAGCTTCAGAAACTTAGCAAGGCACTCAGCAACTTAGCAAGACCCTGTTTCAAAATAAAAATAAAAAGGACTGGATATAGAAAAGGAATAAGACCTTTATTCCTGAAAGGGGGATGGACAGTTCAACACAGTATTCCTAACAATATATTTAAGGAAATTAAAAAAAAAAAAGTGTGACAATATCTGTATGAGCAGAAAGCCACTAGCCATTTAAAACATAGAATTTCTGAAAATAGAATTATAATTTCTAAAATTAAGAAGCTAAAAATGAATTTAACCGCATATTAAACACAGCTGAGAAAAGAATGAATAAACTAGAACAAATTTAAGAAGAAATCTATCTCTCTCTATATAGCATGAAGAGACAGGAAGGTTGAAAATGTAGAGGAGAGGAGTAGCATATAGGATAGAGTGAGAAGGTCTAACACACATTTATTCAGACTCCCAGGAAAGGAGAAAGAATATATGACAGAAGTGGTATTTAAAGAAATCAGTGGGTAAGGGTTTTTTAGGACCAGTGAATGACACAGGTTCAAGAAGCCTAATAACTGAACATCCTTGCACACATGTCCTGGTTCACAGAAAGTAACATGATGGGAGAGCAATAAAAACTGGCAGGGAATTGTGTAACCCCACCCTTGCCTCCACCTCCAGTTCATCCCCTGGCTACTGTCCCTCTGTAAATATTAACACCCCAGACCAAGGCACTGTTTCTCACTCTCAAGATAGCCCATGTACTCCATTCCTTGACTCTCAAGATAGCCCGTACTTCTTATTTTCCTAAGTAAATTTCTGTGCCTAAAAAACAAATAAAAAAGGAAGCTCTACATATCTCAATCAGGATAAAGAAAACAACTAGATACATCATACTGACACCAGAGAACACCAAAGACAAAGAGGAAATCTTAACAGTAGTCACAAGAGAAAGATTGGATTGTCTTTAAATAGTTAGACAATTGCTGACTTCTTAATAATATTAAAGAAAGCCAGAAGGCAGGAAATAATATCTTCAATATGTTGACAAAAGTTAGTAACTGATGAATAATTCTGTGCCCGCTGAAAATGTTTTCAATAATGAGGACAAAATAAAGACATTTTATGTAAACAAAATGGAATTTGCCATAAATAGAACCTCAGTACAAGAAATTCTAAATGATGTGTTTCAGGCAGAAAGAGAATGATTCCAGATGGAAGGTTCAAAGTACAGAAAGAAATCAAGAGAAAGAAAAGTTGAGGAAATTCAAAGAAACACTGACTATACAAAACAATAATAAGATCTTGAGGCTTAAACTTAAAAGTGTAAGGGAAGCTGGGTGTAGTGGCACACGTTTGTGCTGTGAGACAGGAGAACCGCAGGTTCCTTGGCCTCAACAATGTAGAAAGACTCTCAGCAACCTAGTGAGACCCTGTTTCAAACTAAAAAATAAAATAGGGCTAGAGGTGTGATAGAATTTCCCTGGGTTCAATTCCCAGTAGTGGGTGCATGCTCGGACACACACACACACACACAGTAAGGGATTTGAATTGTTCTAAGATCCTTATTGTATGATGGGAAGGTTAAGATATTAACTTTAGATTGATAATTTAAACATATATCTCTCTCTCTTTTTAGAATGTATTTGTCATGATTCAGTGTGAGAAAATAGAAGCAGAGGAATTCGAGATGAAATAATTTAGTAGAGGGAATTATGAGCGTGCAGAAATCATTGGGAAAACTGGAGAAGCAAACATTGGAGGGCAGCCACTAGACTTTCAGCTACACCACCACAGCTGCCATCCAGAGGTCAGGAGACTGCTGTTGCCTCTCAGAGGAGAAAGTTATAGGAAATAAATAGTGATGTCACAGCTGTTCCACATCTGGAAGCTGGTGACTGGCAGTGGAATAAAGTGTCCCACTGCTGCAAACATTCATGTCGTCCAGAGCCCACATATAAGCCATCACCACTGTCAAAGGAGATAGGTTGTTTCTTCCTTCCTGCTCTCCAGATCATCAATGAGTATATTTCGTTGGCAGAACATAAATTACACTTCAAAATATGGCATCTAGGAGTGTGAGCGATGGAGTTTCCAACTCCTAAGATATAAGGCAGAGTACAGAAGAAGGTGAAAATTAGAAATGATTACCAATAAACATAATCCAACCCAAAAGAATAAAAAGAATGCATATCATTCAAATAAATAGATTCCCTACTTCTTTCTTCTTGAATTTTTATAGTTTAAGATTTTACATTTAGGTCTATAGTCTATTTTGAGTTAATTTTTGCATATGGATCAAAAAAATTTTTGCATATGGGTATCCAATTGATCCAGCACCATTTGTTCACAACTATTTCCTCCTTCCATCCTCCCTCCCTTGAATTGTCTTTGCACTTTTGTCCAAAGCCAGTTTTGTGTGCCCATATACACATGCAATTTTTACACTTTTTATCATGTTCCATTAATCCATTCAATCTGTTTGTCTATCCTAATGCCAATACCACATTATCTCAATTACTATAGCTTTCTACTGAATCTTGAAATAAGTAGCGTTAGTTCTCCAACTTTGTTCTTTTTTAAATTCATTTTGGTTACTCCTTTACATTTCCATGTGACATTTATAATCTACTTGTTTATATACAAAAAAAAATGCCTTATGGGATTTTAAGTTGAAATTGTGTTGAATCTATTTGAAGATGATTAACAATACCAAACCTTTCAACTCACACAGGTATATGGCTCTGTATTGGGGCAGTATTTTTAGTTTTCAGTGGCATGTTTGCATATCTTCTGTTACTTTTATTTCTTTTTTGGTACCGGGGATTGAACTCAGGGGCATTCTACCTCTGAGCTATAACCCCAGCCCTATTTTTTATTCTTTATTTTGAAACAGGGTCTCACTAAGTTGTGGAGGGCCTCACTAGGTAGCTGAGGCTGGCCTCAAACATGGATCCTCTGGGCTCAGCCTCCCAAATGCTCGGATTACAAGCATGCACCATTACAACCAGCTGTTAATTTTATTTCTAAATGTTTCATTTTTACTGTTAGTATGTGTTGAATTTTGTATATTGGTCTTGCATCTTGCAGTCTTAATGAACTCACTTATTCTAGTATTTTTTTTGTAGATTGTATCCATTTATTTGCATAGATAATCATATGAACAAAGAGAGTTCTACATCCTTAGCAATCTAGATGGATTTCATTTCTTTTCCTTGTCTTATTGAACTGGCTAGAAGTTTCAGGATGATGATGAATGGAAGAGGCACAAAGAAGTGACATCTGTGTCCTATTCCTGATCTTGGGGGTAGGGGAAAGAATTTAATCCTTTTCTTTTTCTTTTTCTATTTTTATTATACATTATAGTGAGATTCAAAGTGATACAAATGTACATGCATATATCACTTGGCTTATTTCCTTCCATACCTGCCCCCGCTCCATCCTCCTCCTCCCTGCACATTTAGTGAGATTGGTGATACCTTCATATTTGGACATAACATTATCTGAACTTTCTCCTTCTTCAATTCCTCTTTTTTTCTCACCACCTTCCCCACCCTCTCCCACTATTCTATTGGTCTCTCTCCTCATTTATCTTAAGTCCCTTGTATTTCCTATTTTCTCTCTAGCTTCTGCATATGAGAGAAAATATATGACCCTGGACTTTCTGATATTGGCTGCCTCACTTAGCACAATATCCTCTTGGTCCATCTATTATTTTTTTCTGCAAATGACATAATTTTTCTTCTTTATAACTAAGTAAAACTTCACAGTATGTGTATATATCACATTTTATTTATCCATTCATCTATTGACAGACACCTAGGTTGGTTTCATAATTTGGCTATTGTGAATTGTGCTGCTATAAACATAGATATGCATGTGATTGAGGAAGTTACTCTCTAATGATCTGTTTGTTAAGAGTTTTTTTAAATCAGAAATGAATGTTGGATTTTAGAAAAGGCTTTGGATGCATCTACTGAGATAAATAGATTTTTGTTATTTTAGTTTCTTGATATAGTGAATTATATTGATTTCTTTTAAAATGTCAAATCAACTTTACATTCATGAGATACATACTATTTGGTCAGAATATATTTTTGTTTATTTGATTCATTAAAATGTCATTTATAATTATGACCTCTATGTCTATGACGACTTCCACTTTAGTTTTCTTGTAAATTTTGTCTAGATTTGGTTTCATGGTACTGCTGGTTTTATAGAATGAGTTTGGATGTATAGCTTCTTGTTCAGTTTTCTAGAGGAATTGGAATAGAATTCATCTTATGTCTCTTCCAATGTTTGAGAAAATCTACAGATGAAACCATTTTGGTGGAAGTCTTCTTTTTTTTTTTTTCAGTACTGGGGATTGAACTCAAGGGCATTCTACCTCCGAGCTACACCCCCAGCCCTATTTTTTATTCTTCATTTTGAAACCGAGTCTCACTAAGTTGCGGAGTGCCTCACTAGGTAGCTGAGGCTGGCCGCGAACCCGGATCCTCCGGTCTCAGCCTCCCGAATGCTGGGATTATAAGGAAGTCTTCTTTGTTGAAAGATTTTATTTGCAAATTAAATTTCTTTAACAAATAGAGGGATATTCAGGTTATTTCTTCTTGGATGAACTTTGATAGTTTGTGACTTTCAAAGAATTTTACATTTCATCTATGTTATAAAATTTCTTATCATAAAGTTGTTCCCAATAGTCCCCTATGATTCTTTTAATATCATAGGCTCCATAGTGATGTCACTTTTATAAATCTGATGTTATCAACTGTGCTTCTATGTTTGTTTTGAAACCTGATCAGCCTAGCCTCATAAGTATAATTATTTAAAAATTATATTGCTACCTATTATATATAAACTTAAAGACTAAGCTGTTGATTTTATTGATTTTAAAAAAATTATTTCAAGCCGGGCGTGGTGGCACACACTTGTAATCCCAGGATTCGGGAGGCTGAGACCAGAGGATCTGGGTTCACGGTCAGCCTCAGCTACCTAGTGAGGCACTCCGCAACTTAGTGAGACTCGGTTTCAAAATAAAGAATAAAAAATAGGGCTGGGGGTATAGCTTGGAGGTAGAATGCCCCTGAGTTCAATCCCCAGTACCACACACAAAAAAATTATTTCATTGATTTTCTTCTATGACATTATGATCTTTATTATTTCCTTTCTTCTGCCTTTTCCATATTTCTTAAGCTGGGATCTGAGTTCATGGGTTTGCGATCTTTCTTCTTTCTCAAATAAGCACTCAGCATAGATTTTCCTCTAGATATTGTTTCAGTGATATCACACAAATTTTGAGATACCGTGTCTTTATTTTCATTTAGTTCAAAATGCTTTTGATTTTTCTCTTTGGCTTCTTCTTTGACTCACAGGTCATTCATTAGTATGTCATTTAGTTTCCTAACATTTGATAATTTTCTGAATATCTTTCCGTTACTCTATTTTACTCTAATTTTGGTCAAAGAACATACTTTGTATGACTTGAATTTCCAAAAATTTGTCAGAGTCATTTTATGGTATACAATATGGTTTATATTAATAAATGTTCTATGTGCATTTATTTGGAAATAATGTGTATTCTGCTGCTATCATGTGGAATATTCTATAGATACTGGGTCAAATTATTTGATACTCTTATTCAAGTCTTCTATATAATTGCTAACTTTTTGTTACTTCATTTTTACCAAGTATTAAGAGAAAAACATTGAAATCTCTCAGTGTTCTTGTGAAATTTTCTATTTCTCATCTCAGTTCTATCTATCTTTGCCTCATTTATTTTAAAGCTCTATTATTAGGTGCATAAATATTTAGGATTGGTATATTCTATTGATAAATTGACCCCTTAATCATCATGACATAAAAGTCTTTATCTGTGGTAATATTCTTTATTATGAAATTTACTTTGATACAAGACACTCTTGTTTTCTTTTGACTACTGTCAGTACAGTGTTTTTCTTTTTAATGTCTTTTATTTTTATAAAATTTGCTATGCATTCATGATAACAAGAAAACCCTTAGCAAAGTTGGAATAGAATGAAACCACTTTAGTATTGTAAATTTACCTAAACTTACAGTAAAAAACTCTGAAAGCTTTCCTTTTGAGAGCAGGAATGGGAATTTCACTACTTCCACTTCCTTGTCTATCAATTCAACATTGTACTAGAATTTTTGGCCAGCATAGAAAGAACATTTCCATCTCCTTCCACCAAAATGCTGAAAATCGAAAAAAAAAAATCATTTAAATCTGGGAGAGAACCCAAGATGGCGTCTGAGTAAAACACTTCTCCTCAGGTGCTGTGAGCTTGAATCAAACCTGCCATAAAAGCAGCTTTTTTTAAATTTTTGCAGTACTGGGGATTGAACTCAGGGGCATTCTACCTCCAAGCCAGACCCCCAGCCCTATTTTTTATTCATTATTTTGAAACCAGGACTCAGTAAGTTGCAGAGGGCCTCACTAGGTAGCTGAGGCTGGCCACGAACCTGGATTCTCTGGTCTCAGCCTCCCAAATGCTGGGATTATAAGCATGCACCACCACGCCCAGTGTAAAAGCAGCTTCTTGACAGAATAAAAAAAGCCAGCAAGGCAACAAAAGTTGACCAACAGCTAAAGAGACCCCAGAAAGCCAACCAGGGAGAGCAAAGGAGCCCATCTGCGAGGTAGCGGCGCCATGCTGTGGAGTGGTGGCGGCCATGGAGCTGAGGGTCTACTAACATGAAGATATCTAACAACTTCCTGGGTACCCAGAGACCAGATGTGGAGTGACTCCAGAACTGCACATCCTAACCAGGTGGCATATCCCCCCTTCCACAGTGCCCTCATGGGTCCACCCCAGCTCACCTCTCCCTCCAGAGCCAGAGCAGCAATCAACTGCACTGCAGAGCTTGAATCAAAACTGCTCCAAAAGCAGCCTCTCCACAGAAGGAAAGAAAAGCAAAGCAGCAAAAAAGTGAACAAAGCAACAAAAGCAGCTGAACAGAACCCAGGGAGAAAAAAGGAGCCAGCGTGCGCGGCAGTGGCAAGTGCTGTGAACCGGCGGCAGCCATCTTGCCAGGCTCCAAGAGCAGCGTCTAGTAGCACCAAGACTTCCAACGACCTCCTGTGCACCCAACAACCAGAAGTAGAGTAAGCAACTATGGAATTCCACATCCTAATCAGGTGGCATATCCCTGCAGGATCAACAGAGATCAAGAACACCTGGGACAACCATCTTAAGCCTGCAGCAAGGACATCCCAGATCATGCTTCCCACTGGGGAAGCATGGGAAGCAGCAGGGATCTGTAAGTTAAATTGCACCCCCAGGGTGCGGGGGCTCCTATACAAAACACAGACTCAGTCACCCGCCCTTCAAGCAATTGGATAAGAGCAGAAGTGTGGGAGAGAACCAGTGCATACAGGGCATAGAGAACTTCCAGGCACCCTGGAAAATGCCTGGCATATAGATTGCACGCCCACCACCAGCAAAGGCAGAGAGAGAGAGACACACAGGCAGGCCCTGTGGAGAGCTCAGAGACACAAGCTTGCAGCGGGAGAGGCATCAGCAGAAGTTCCTAACTGCACTGACAGAGCAAATAAGAATACCAGAGACACATTTGAAAATTTAATAGAGTGAGCAGACATTTAAAAGCTGAAAATATCCACGTAGATCCAAAAGGGCTGCAGAGGCCAACTCAGCTCTGTACTTAGAAACTAGCAGAGTTTTTATTTTTGTTTCTAGTTGTTGCATTTTGGGTTTGTGTGTGTGTGTGTGTGTGTGTGTGTATGTTATGTTTTAGTTGTTTTTCTATGTTTTCATTTTGTATTGCCTTGATTTATTTATGTTTGTTTGGATTATTGGTTGCCTTGTTATGTTTTGATTAGTTTGTTGACTCTCCTCCTTATCCCTTTTACAAGCTTCCCTCCCTCTCTCCCATCTATATTCTTCTCCTTAACACTTTTTCTCTTCTCTTTTCTTTTTCCTTGTTTTTCTGTCTCATATCAAGACCATCTCATACTAGCACACCTAAAACTCTACATTGACTACCAGAAACCCCCGACATATCCACTATCTCTAATCTTTACAATATATATCACCTCAACACACTCAACCTCTTATTCCACTGGACCATGCCCTCTACTTTACCCTATTCTTGCATTCATCATTCTGACTTCTCACCCAACCTTTACCACTGAACACAACCTGTCCTTGTATATACCAGCGGACACCTCTAAACCCCCACGACAGAGATTGGATGAGAAAGCTTGCAAGAGCAGCAAAGATATAAATTTAAAAACAGGGGAACCATGGGAAGGAAAAATAGCAAAGAAACAATGAGCCACCACAACCCCTCAATAACAGATCTCACTAACCCAGAATGGCAGAGATTACCAGAAGAACAATATATATCTTTAATACTTTAATCAATACAAGATTTTTGGAAAGAATGCAGGGAGAGTTGGAAAGAAATAAAGGAACAAATAAACAAATAATCTGATACCCTGAACAAGAACCAAATAGAAGCATTGAAGGAAGTGAAAGATGCAATAACTGAAGTGAAGGCATCAATACAAACTATAAACAGTAGAGTAGACCACATGGAAAATAGAATATCACTCTTAGAAGATGACCATTCCAAAAATGAACCCATAGTACATAATTTAGAAAAAAAAATTCAACAGTATGAATTGGACATCGATGAGATCTGGGCCAATTTTAAAAGAGCTAACCAAAGAATAATAGGCATAGAAGAGGGATTAGAAGTTGAAACGTATGGAATAAACAATCTTTTCAAAGAAGTAATATCAGAGAATTTTCCAAACATAGAAAGAGAAGTTGAAACACAGGTTCAGGAAACATATAGAACCCCCTTCAGACAAGACCAAAGAAGAGGTTCACCACGCCACATAATAATCAAGTTGACTAATGCAGAGGCTAAGGAGAGAATTCTAAAGGCAGCAAAAGTAAAAGGCCAAGTGACATTTAGAGGCAAACCAAACAGAATCACTCCACACCTCCCAAATCAAGTCATGGAAGCCAGGAGGGGCTGGAGTAACATATTCCAAACTCTGAAAGAAAATAACTTGCAGCCAAGATTCTCCTACCCAGCAAAACTCTCTCTCAAAATTGACGGCAATATAAAAACCTTCCATGACAAACAGAAACTGAAAGAATTTATGTCTTCCAAACCAACACTGGAGAAAATACTCAAAGAGATTAACTACAAAGAAGAACTAACAAGTAAATGTCAGAACCAGAGGAACAATAATTTCCAGGAAGCAAACAACTAAGCAAAGAAGAATAAACACCCAAAACAGAAGTCAAAATATTAGGAATTAAAAATCATCTCTCAATAATCACATGAATATAAATGATCTCAACTCCCCAACGAAAACGCACAAAGTGGCAAAATGGATTAAAACCCAGAAACCATCTATATGCTGCCTGCAAGAAACATACATTATAAGCAAAAAGTCCCACAAACTAAAGGTGAAGGGCTGGAGTAAGGTAATCCATGCCAATGGAACTCAAAGACAAGCAGTAGTAGCAACCATGATATCAGATAAATTAGACTTCAAGCCTAAGCTTATCAGAAGATACAAAGCAGGTCATTTTTTACTAGTAAATGAAACAATCCAGCAAGAGGAAATAACAATGATCAATATCTATGCCCCAAACATAGATGCAGCCACTTTCATAAAACAAACTCTGTATGATATAAAGTCACACATAGAACCCAATACACTAATATTGGGAGATTTTAATACTCCTCTCACATCACTAGATTGATCTTCTAAACAAAAGGTCAGTAAAAATGCCTCAGACCTAAAGAATACCATAAACCAAATGGACCTATTAGACAAATATAGACTCTTTCACCCAACTGCAGCTGAATTCACATTTTTCTCAGCTGTATATGGAACCTTTTCCAAAATAGACCACATTCTGGGCCACAAAGAGAGTACTGGCAAATTCAAAAATGTAACATAATTTCCTGCATCCTTTCAGACCACAATGGAGTGAAACTAGAAATCAACTCCAAGAAGACCTAGAGTAACCACGAAAGCACATGGAAACTAAACACTACATGGCTGAACAAAGATTGGGTCATTGAAGAAGTAATGGGAGAAATTAAAAAATTCCTAGAAAGCAATGAAAACAGAGACACAGCATATCAAAACCTCTGGGACACTTTGAAGGCAGTACTAAGAGGAAAATGTATAGCACTGAGTGCCCACATAAGAAGAACAGAAAATCACTAAATAAATAACCCAATGACACAGCTCAAAGCACTCGAAAAACAAGAACAGTCTAACCCCAAAACTAGTAGAAGACAGGAAATTATGGAAATCAGAGCAGAAATTAATGAAGTAGAGAATAAAAAAAATACAGAAAATCAACAAAACCAAAAGCTGGTTTCTTGAAAAAATAAGAGATAAACCATTGGCCAACCTAACCAAAAGAAAGAGAGAATTAACCCAAATTACCAAAATAAGAGATGAAAAAGGTGATATTACCACCAACAGTGTGGAAATACAGAGGATCATCAGAAACTATTTTGAAAAACTATACTCCAACAAAATGGAAAATCTAGAAGAAATTGACAAATTTCTAGACACATATGATCTTCCTAAATTGAGTCAAGACAATATAGAAAACCTAAACCAACCAATAACAATCAAAGAGATAGAAACAGCAATAAAGAGTTTACTATCAAACAAAAGCCCAGGGCCAGATGGTTTTCCAAGTGCATTTTATAAAACATTTGTAGAAGAAGTAATCCCAATACTCCTCAAACTATTCCATGAAACAGAAAACTATAGGCCTATATTATTGATGAACTTAGATGCAAAACTGCCAAACAAAATACTAGCAATGCACATTCAAAACCACATCAAGAAAATTATACACCATGACCAAGTCGGGTTCATCTCAGGGATGCAAGGCTGGTTCAACATACGAAAAATGATCCATGTAACTCATCACATAAACAGAATCAGAGACAAAAATCACATGACCATCTCAACTGCTGCTGAAAAAACATTTGACAAGATCCAACACCCATTCATGCTAAAAGCACTACAGAGAATTGGAATAGAAAGAATATACCTCAGCATCATGGAAGGAATATACCATAGACCCACAGCCAACATCATATTAAATGAAGAAAAACTGCAAGAGTTCCCACTAAAAACAGGAACAAGACAATTATGTCCATTATCACTTCTTCTGTTCAATATAGTACTTGAGACTCTAGCCAGAGCAATAAGGCAAGAGAAGGAAATCAAAGGGATAAAAATAGGGAAAGAAGAACTAAAACTATCCCTTTTTGCAGATGACATGATACTATACTTAGAAGACTCAACAAAGTCAAACAAAAAACTTATAGAACTGATCAACAAATTCAGCAAAGTGTCTGGATACAAAATCAATCTTAAAAAATCAGAAGCTTTCCTGTATGCCAACCATAAATCCACTGAAAAAGAAATCCAGGAAATAATAACACTCACAATAGAACCCTGAAAAATAAAATACTTAGGGATAAACCTAACCAAAGAGGTAAAAGACCTCTATAAGGAAAACTATAAAAAGTTGAAAAAAGAAATTGATGAAGACCTTAGAAGATGGAAAGATCTTCCATGCTCTTGGATAGGCAGAATAAATATCATCAAAATGACCATCCTCTCAATAGTGATATACAGATTCAATGCAATACCCATGACATTACCAAGGTCACTCCTCACAGACAGAAAAATCAGTCCTTAAATTCATTTGGAACAACAAAAAACCCAGGATAGCCAAAGTAGTTCTTAGCAACAAGAACCATGCAGGAGGTATCACAATACCTGACTTCAAACTCTACTACAAAGCCACAGTAATAAAATCAGCATGGTATTGGCACAAAAACAGATACATAGACCAATGGAGCAGAATAGAAGATTCAGAAACAGACCCAGGTGCTTACAGTCAACTGATTTTTGACAAAGGAGCCAAAAACATACACTGGAAAAAAGATAGCTTCTTTAACAAATGGTGTTGGAAAAACTGGTCAACCATATGCAGGAAAATGGAAATAAACCTCACTTTCTCATCCTGCACAAGAGTCAACTCAAGGTGGATCAAAGACATGGAAGTCAGGCCAGAGACCTTGCAGCTACTTAAACAGGGCATAGGCCCAACACTTCAACACATAGGCATAGGTAAAATCTTTCTCAACACGACCCCCAAAATACAAGCAACTCAAAGGAAGATCAATACATGGAATTGCATTAAACTGAAGAGCTTCTGTGCAGCAAAGGAAACTATCAAGAACTTCAACAGAGAGCCCACAGAGTGGGAGAAAATTTTTCCAGCTACTCTTCTGAGAGATGTCTAATATCTAGGATATACAGAGAACTGAAGAAACTCACAGCTAAGAAAACAAATAACCCAATTAAAAAATGAGCAAAAGATCTAAATAAACACTTCACAAAAGAATAAATACAAATGGCCAATAAATGTATGAGGAAATGTTCTACATCATTAG
The DNA here is from genome assembly GCA_004027655.1 of Graphiurus murinus. NCBI lineage: Eukaryota > Metazoa > Chordata > Mammalia > Rodentia > Gliridae > Graphiurus > Graphiurus murinus. The sequence goes on from PVLC010001699.1 coordinate 78,181, forward strand.
CAATCAGAGAGATGCAAGTCAAAACTACCTTGAGATTTCAACTAACTCCAATCAGAAAGGCAATCATAAAAAACACGAACAACAACAAATGCTGGTGAGGGTGTGGAGAAGTGGGAACCCTAATACATTGTTGGTGGGATTGCAAACTTGTGCAACCACTTTGGAAAACAGTATGGAGGACCCTCAGACGAATGGGAATGAACCTACCATATGACTCAGCAATACCACTACTGGGTATATACCCAAGAGAATGGAAACCAAATTATCAGATTGTCACATGTGTATCTATGTTTACAGCTGTACAATTCACAATAGACAAACTATGGAAGCAGCCAAGATGTCCATCAACAGATGGATGAATTACAAAACTATGGAATATGTTCACAGTGGAATTTTACTCAGCCATAAAGAAGAACAAAATCATGTTCTTTGCAGGGAAATGGAGGCAACTGGAAAACATTATGTTAAGTGAGATTAGCCAGTCACAAAGAGTAAAGAAGCGTATGTTCTCCCTAATATGTGGATGCTAGGGAGAAGATGGGGTATAAGAGGAACTCCGGATGAAAAAGGAGAAACCCTTGATAAGCAAAGAAGTTGACTTAAGGGAAGGTGAAGGATGATTGGGGAGGGAGGGCACCCTAATGCATACGAGGTACTTTCACAAATATATCAAAGTCAATCACTAAACTGAACTTGAGAAGGAGGGAGGGAGAGGGAGTGGAGTGGGAATTGGGGAAGGGTTAAATGAGAAATGTGTGCATATATGCCTTTATCAGCTTGTACCTAACAAAGTTGTATGATTACAATGCACCGATTAATAAAAATAAAAAATGACACATCTGTGCATATAGAAAATGTAAAACTATTTCACAGATAAATTGTTAAATTTAATATGAGGTTTACCATATTTTCAGGCTACAAAACAAATATAAAATCACTATAAAGATATAGTAATATATGAAACAAATATAAAATCACTATAAAGATATAATAATAAGTCAGCATTGTATTGGTGCAGGGAAAGTAACAGAGAAATATAATGGAATAGTAAGCCAAGAAATAGACTCTTGACACAGTGTAGAGGTGAGCCCTGCAGAACATTGGAGAAAGACAGATTTCAAAAATGGTGCCAAGACAATTTGATATCCATATGGGGAAAAAAAAGAAATTAGATTTCTGTCTCACATCATATAGTAAAATCAATTTCAGATGGATTAAAGACCTGATTGTGAAGTTAAAATTATATTGCTTTCTGGAATTTCAGTTCCAGAGCAAGATGATATAGTTTCACTTTTCCCTGTTCCTCCTCTCTAAATATAACTAAATACTCAGTAATTATTAAACAGATAGTGATAAAAGAATTCTGAAAGTTGGAAAGGAAAAAAAGGCAGACTAGCAAGAGTCTTCAGGGCTGGAGGAATGACAATATGAGCAATCCTGGGGTTTTCTTTTTATCTTCCATATACCATCCAGTTGGACACTGTGGGGTGGGAATGGGGGTTATAACTAAGAATGAATAAGCCTGGACAACAACAGTAAAATAAAAGTCTCTTTCTCTCTGGCCAAAGGACAGAAGGAAAGGGAAATCCTAATAGGGGCAACAAAGACCTAGAGGGAAACTCAGCTCCTACTCTGTAACCAGGGATCCTGTTGGTGGACTCATCCACTGGCTGCAGTGACAGTGACAAAGATAGCCACCTCCACCCCTGCTGCATGACTGGGGCCCCTCTGGTGGAAGGTCTGAGATGAGATGCTTGTAACAGCACTAATAAAGCTCTGGGCTGTCTAGTCCCTGCTCCAGAAGCCAGGCTCAGTGGTGATCCACTGGCAACAGGGAAGTCCTTGGCTGTCCAAGTCCCTAGTAGCCCAGACTGATGGGTCATCCCATTTTCCTACAGCAGCATTGACAATGAAGCCCTGTGTCTTTCTGCCTTCTGCTCAGTGGCACTGGGAGATCCATGCTCTGTATTCCTCTCTTCTATCAAAGCTCTCCCAGTGATAGCAGGTGGCCTAAAGTAGTACATTCTGCAATGCATTGAGAAAGTGTCACAGAGCAGTAAAAGGACAAAGCAGGTGAGAAAATATTGCAGGGGCTCAGAAAACTCAATTTTCATTAGAACTAAAGCCACAAAAGTAGGGCAGAACCTATATGCTAACCTGAAAAAGGGCAACTTACTCCTAAAATAGATACAGCTAGGATCAAGAATCTCTCACCATAATAACCAAAATGTTGAGGAGACAATAAAAAGTCCTCATTCATGCTAAGAACCAGAAAAACCACGATTTAAAAGGGGAAAGACAATCAACAGATGCTAATGCTGAGATGAATCAGATGTTGGAAATAGCTGAAGAATTTTAAAGTACTTCTCATAAAATGCTCCAGTAATCAATTACAAATTCTCTGGAAATAATGAAAATATAGAAAATCTCTGCAAGGAAACAGAAGTTATAAAAAAAGAACCAAACAGAAATAATAGACCTCAGAAATACAATAACTTAAATAAAAAAAATTTGTTGGGTGGAATTAACAGCAAAAGGGAGATGACAGTGCATAGAATCCATGAAGTTGAAGACAGATCAATAGAATTTATTCAACCTGAACAATAGAGAGGAAATAGTCTGAAAAAATGAATGGTTTCCAGGATTTTTATGTAACACGTATCTAACATTCATATCACTGGAGTCCAAGAATGAATAATGGTTGAAAACTTTTTAAATTAGTGAAAGACAAAATGTATAGACCACAAAAGTGAGTGAACCCCAAACAGGATAAAGCAAAAACTCCATACCAAGAAACATAATTAAACATATGAAAACTAATGACAAAAAAATCTTAAAAACAGCCAGAGAAAAATGATACATTATTTATAAAAAAAAACAAAAAAACAAAAAAAACCCCACCAATTTGAATGACAGATGATTGTTCATTTGAAACCACATGGCCAGAGAAAAAAATAACATTTTTCAGTCTGAAAGAATAAAAGTGCCAACCGTGAATCTTGGCAAAATATATATTGAAATTAAAAACTTCTTCTTCAGAAATTAAGAGAAAATAAAGGTTTTTCTCATATGAAAGAATGTGTTGCTGGAAGATCTATCCTTAGGGATTAGTTAAAGAAGGCTCTCCAAACACAAGAAAATAATACCAGAAGGCTTGAATCTTCAGAAAGAAAGGAAAAACAACAGAATGGGTAAAAATAGAAGTAAACATAATAGACTGCCCTTCATCTCATGGTTTCTTTAGTCACAGCGTATGGTTGAAGCAATCATAAAATTTACAGTATCATCTGCTGTGGTACTCAGTGTATACAGAGGATGAACTTAAGACAATTATATATTTTTTCAATTGGAGGAGGCTAAAGGACTTAAATGGGAGTATGATTTCTACACTTGAAGGAGTAAAATGTTGACACTAGTAGACTGTGATGATTGATAAACCAATCTACCTACCTACCTAGAGCAATACAGGGAACAATTACAAACAAAATCAGAGTGATATATTTAAAATGTTTATAAATAAATACAAATGTAACATTTAAAAATGTTCAAATAACCCACCAAAAGGTAGGAAGAAAAGAAACGGAGGAAGTAGAAACAAAGGAAATAAATTTAAATCAAATAATAAAATGTCAGCTTAAATCTCAACATATTAATAAATGCTCTAAGTACACCAATTACAAACTGGAAATTGGTAGAGTAGATAATAAAAATCACAGCCCAACTATATGCTGTATATAAAAATCCACTTATATCATGCTGACATAAATAGGTTGAAAGAAAAAGGATTACTGAAATCATACAGTGTATTCTTCAACTACAATGAAATAAAATTAAAAGTCAATAACAGAAAGATGATAGGAAACTATCCAAGCACTTGGAAATGAAACAACACACTTTAAAATGTCTATGTATCAAAGAGGAAGTCTCAAGAAAAATTTTAAATTTTTGAACTGATTATAAATGAAAATTTGAATGTAGAAAAATGCATGAGATATAGCTAAAACAGTGCAAAGAGGGCAGATTATAGCACTAAGTGCTTATATTATGAAAGAGAAAATTTTAAGTTATCTAAGTTTCTACCTTAAGAAACAGAAAAAGAAAAGTAAAACAAAACAAGCAGAAGAAAGAAAATTAAAAAAATTGCCACGTTCGTAGCAGCATTTTTCACGAGAGTGAAAAGGTAGAAGCAATCCATGGAAGAAGGGATAAGCAAAATATGGCATATGCACATGATTTTGTGTGCATACTACATTACCCATACATTCTACAATATGGATGAATCTTGAAACATCATGCCAAGTGGAGTAAGCCAGTCCCTAAAGGACAAATATTGTATGATTCCACTTACACGAGGTACCAAGAATAGTTAAATTCTTGGTGACAAAAAGTAGAATATTGGTGGCCAGAGGCTGGAGAGAGGGAGAAATGACAAATTAGTGTTTAGTAAGTACAGAGTTTCAGTGTGGGAAGATAAGAAGTTCTGGTGATTAATGGTGGTCAGGGTGGTTGAGCAATGTGAATGCACTTAATGCCAAGTGGCAAATTTTATGTGATATATATTTTACCACAGAAAACAAGAGTATAAATGAATAAAACTGTCAATAAGAAAATGCTAGAAAAATTAATACAACAAAAAGCCAATTTCTCAAAATAATTATTAAAATTGATAAAGCTCTAGGAAGACTGACAAAGTTAAAAAGATACAGACCACCATTATTAAGAATCAATAGTGCACTGGGCATGGTGGTACATGCTTGTAGTCCTAGTACTTGAGAGGCTGAGATAGGAGGATCGCAGGTTGAAGGTCAGCTTCAGCAATACAGTGAGACTTTCAGCAACCTAGTGAGACACTGTTTCAAAACAAACAAAAAAAGTGGGGTGGGGGGGAGCTGGGAGTGTAGCTTGAAGGTAGAATGTCTCTGGGTTCAATTCTTTGTAACACACACACACACACACACACACACACACACACACACAGAGTAGGAGATATACTACAAGAGGCTACAGCCATTAAAAATATACTAAGAGATGCTGGGCATGGTGGCGCATGCTTGTAATCTCAGTACTTGGGAAGCTGAGATAGGAGGATTGCAGGTTTGTGGTCAGCCTTAGCTACTTAGTGAGGCTCTTTGCAACTTAGTGAGACTCTGTTTCAAAAATAAAGAATAAAAAATAGGGCTGAGGGTGTAGCTCAGAGGCAGAATGTCCCTGGGTTCAATCATCCCCAGTACCACACACAAAAATATTTATATTAAGAGAATACCAAAAACAAAATTCTCAACCAAAAATCTTCAACAAAATTCTAGCAAATCAAATTGAACAATGTATGCAAAGAATAGTATACCAAATGAGATACATTCTAGGCATGTTCACCTTGTCCAATACTTGAAAATTAATGTAACCCATCATATCGACAGGCTAGAGAAGAAACATTAGAGGATTATATCACTTGATGTCAAAAAGCATTTGATAAACTGCTTTAAACTTAGAAATTTAACAATCTAGAAGAAATGAACCAATTTAAACCCACACATTACTAAAACTGGGCCCAAATTAAAAATCAACCTGCATAGCCTTATGTTTATAATTTTAAAAATATGCAAAAAGAAAGGTCCAGGCCCAGATAGTTAAAAAAAAAAATCAACCCAATTTTACATAATCTCTTCCATCCAGAAACAGAAGAAGGGAACACTTTTAAACTCATTTTATGAAGCCAGTATTACCATGAAACCAAAACCATACAGACATCATAAAAAAAGGAAATAAAAAGAAAACTCTAGATCAAAGCATAGATATGAGCATAGATAGCTCCTCAAATTCTTGAGCAAAAATTTTCAACAAAATTCTAGCAAATCAAATCCAACAATGAATAGAAATAGTCGCATACCAAATGAGATTTATCCTAGATATATGTAGCTTATTCAATACTTGAAAATAATGTAACCCACCTTATTGACAGACTAGAGGAGAAAAATCATATGATTTTAACAATTGATGTCAAAAAGCATTTGACAAAATTCAACACCCATTCACAACAAAACTCTATACATTAGGAATACAAGGAACTTCCTCAGCATCATAAGAAGAACCTATAAAAAGTCTTTATAGTAATAGTGAAACACTGAATGCTTTACCTCTCTGATAAGGAAAAAGTCCAGGATCTCCACTTTCGCTCTTTTTCTTCAACAAAGTACTGAAAATTCTAGCCATGGCAATAGGCAAAGGAAAGGGTGAAAAGGGATACAGATCAGAAAAGAAGAAATGAAACTATATTTGTAGAAGACATAATTTCCTATGTACCAAAATCCCATGGACCCTAACAATAAACCTTCATAAAAATACTAGAAGTAATGTGCATTTAGTAAGGTCACGGGATATAAGATCAACAAAAACCATTACACTTCTTCAGATTGAAAATAAACAAATAGAAATGCAAAAGCATTAATAATTGCTCCAAAGAAGATGAAATAGATCTAAATCTAACAAAACATGCACAGAATGTAAGTGATAAAATTACAAAATGGTGATGGGAAAATAATCATAGATGTAAGCAATCTGAAACACATACCATGTTCATGAATTAAATGACATCATAGTGAAGATGAAAATTTTTTCCCTAACTGGTGTACAAGCTTAATACAATTCCTTTCAAAACCTCAGCATGATTCTGTTTATGTACCATTCATTAGATACCATTAATTGTGGAGATGGATAGCAGATTAGTTGAGAGGGAAAGAGAACTTTAAAGGAATACCATGAGGGAATTTTTTCATCATGGTACTGTTAAATACATTGTGATGGTGGTCCCATGAAGTTACATAAGTGACAAGATTGCATGGAGCTATACAAATGCACAACTGCATATGTACAAATGCATGTACATGAGTACATGTGTAACTGGTGAAATCTGAGTATGCTCTATGGATTGTACCAATATCAATTTTCTGATGTCCTGTAGTGATGTATAATGGGACGATTGGGGTGAAGGCTGGGTGAAGAATTTAGGGGACTTCCTTGTACATTTTTAAAAGCATCTTCATGTGGCTCTATAGTCATTTCAAGAAACAAATATTTTAAAAGTATTGTTTCTAGATAATATAAAATATTCTCATAACCTCAGGTAGGAAAGAACTTATTACATAATATATAAGAAACACTAGATATAAAGAATATTTTTTCAATTTTCAATCCTACTCAAATTCTTTGTAACATTTTCTTTTTGGTACTAGAGGTTGAACCTAGAAGCATTCTACCTCTGAGCTGCATCCCCAGCCCCATTTTATGTTTTATTTTGAAACAGAGTCTCACAAAGTTGCTGAGAAACCTTGCTAAATTGCTGAGACTTCGATCCTCTTGTCTCAACCGCTTGAGTACTAGAATTATAGGCAGGTGCCACCATGCCTAGCCCTATTTTTAAATTTTTGATGCTAGAGATTGAATGCAGGGACATTCTACCTCTGAGCTACACCCAAAGTCTGTTTTATTTTTCATTTTGAAACAGGATCTCATTAAGTTGTTGAGGATCTCACTAAGTTGCTGAGGCTGGCCTCAAACCTTCAATCTTCCTGTCTCAGCTTTCCATGTACTAAGATTTCAGGTATGTACTACTGTGCCCAGCAAGCACACAATTTTAAATAGGATGTCTACTTTGTTGCTGAATAGAATTCCACTATGCGTATTTCCCATAATTTTGCAATCATATGTTAATGGACACCTAGGTTGGTTACATAATTTGGCCATTGTGAACTGTGCTGCTATGAACATGAGTATGCATATATTACTGTAGTCTCTGGTTTCAACTTCTTTGGAAACATACCCAAGAGTGGTATAGCCAGATCATATGGTGGATCCATTCCCAGTTTTCTAAGAAATCTCTACACTGATTTCCACAGCGGCTGAACTAGTTTGCAATCCCACCAACAGCGTAGAAGAGTTCCTATTTCCCTACATTCTCGTCAACATTTATTGTTACTTGACTTTTGATGATTGCAATTCTGATTAGTGTTAGATGGAATCTCAGTGTCGTTTTAATTTGCATCATCCTAATTAGTAATGATGTTGAACATTTTGTCATTTGCAAGAAAATGGAAGGACTTACTTGGAGGACATTATGTTAAGTGAGATTAGTCAGTCACAGAAAGTGAAGGGTCATATGTGTTCTCTAATATGCAGAAGTTAGGGAGTAATTGGGATATCAGAAGGACTCCAGATAATGGAGGAGAAACCTCAGTAGAACCAGGGAGGTTGTCTAAGGGAAGGGGAGGAGGAAGACTGAGGTTCATTAATGGAAATACTACCATCAACTCTGTGTACATATGTGCATATATCAACATCAATCTCAGTACTCTGAATTGGGAAGGGGGGAAATGAGGAGGTGGGGAAGCACCAAGTGCTGTGTGCATTGTCAACATGTCATTGTCAACGTGATTTACATTATGATGTGAAACTATAATGCACCAATAAAAGCACATTAAAAATAAATAAACAAGAAAAAAATAAATAGGATATCTAGAGGAGTTCTTATGAAGAAGTCTTCTGAGCAAAGAATTGAAGGAGGTGATGAGTATGTCCTTAGGGTACCTGTGGGAGAGTATGCAGAAAAGGATGGGCATGAGAAAGGCTGCATGAAGGTTGTATGTCTGGCCTGTTCAAGTACAGACAAGGGGGCCAGTGCAACTACAACAGAATGAAGGAAGGAGTAACAGGGAAGGTGGTTGGAGTGGTAATTAGACCAGACTCCATGGCAGATAGAACCCCATGGAGCAGTAAATGCTTTTATTCTACATCAGTGGTCTCAAAGTGTAGCCCCCAACTATCAGTATCAGCATTTTCTGGGAATGTGTTAGAAATGCAAGTTCCCAGGCCCTGCCTTATACCTACTAAGTTAGAAACTCTGCAAGTGAGGCTGGCAATCTGTACTTTAACAAGAACTCTATGTGACTCTGATGTACACCGCGTTTGCAAAATTCTGCTATAAATGACATGGAAACCATTCGAGACTCTTGAGCAGAGGACTGAACTACCTTCTGGTTTATATCGAGAATACTTTGTAGCAGGTATAAGGGGGTGAGGGGAACCAGGTGGCAGGCTATTGAAATGGTCCATGGGAGAGAGAATGGTTACTAGGTCTAGGGTCCCAATAGTGAAGGTGGATCCACCACTGTGGATTCCCAATGGCTTCTCTCTCTGTATACACTATTTTCTTTAGAAAGCTGGACTGCTGGGTTTCCCATTTAACTTTCTGAGAAGACACTCAGACCCATGCATTAGCACTCTGCAGAGCTCTATCCCTTTATCCAAATATTTTTTTAAAAAGATTATTTTATTAGTGCATTGCAATTATATATCATATATCAATCTGATAAAAAAATGCATACATGCGCACTCTTTCCAGGATATTTTATAGGGAAATATCATGGCACTTTCACTTAGTGGGAATACTCTACATACTTCAACATCTGCATTACATACTCTTCCACTTTTATATTACTAAAGAAGTTTAGAATGTCTTTTCTGGACTCATTATTCCTTCACACCCAGGATCAAGTTGGTCTTGTTCCCACACGCATTTTTATCATCTCTTCTCCCAAGAACTGAAGCCCAGGTTTGAATGACAAGTCTGTCATTTTAAAATGGGTGAGGTATGACTGTCTCAAGTTTGAGTGGGGCTGGCTTTCATGGGATCACTATAGCCAATGAACTTGCAAGCTTCTAGTTGGTTCATTTATTAATGTTGACAGTGACAGGTGATGAGAATAAAATAAATGTTTATAAGAATTACACACATCTCTGTTTATTTGATCTCTCTGAAATTAATCTTAGAGTTTCTACAACATCTAATGCTAAACACATGTCACTTGTTTTGAACTTAATACAGCACATGGAAATGTTTATAGGAATTAGAGGCACTTCAGAGTCCATTGTGGAAGACAAGATTATTGACACAATCTGCTTATGCCTTCTAAAACCTGTATTTAGTCACGGACAACTATATGTTGCTCTTTTAAGAGTTCAACCACTCAAATCATTATTGTTGTGTCTGAGAAGAATGGGATCGTTAATTGTATTTACAATAAGACATGTGAATAAATAAATAAAATATCTTAATATTTTATTATAATTGTTAGGATTTGCTAGAACAGCCATCATTACACTCAGCACAACTAGTAGATTTTATTTCCCATGACATGTTCTATTGATTGTAAATGACTGCCTGGAGCTGTGTGAGAAGAATTCGGACTGAGTCTGGTTTCAGCCAGGAAAAGGGTCACGTCTGCTAAGAACTGTCTGCCTCTGGGGTGGGTGATGGGGTGGTGGCTCGGATGCCTAGTTTTTCTAACCCTTACATAGAAGCAAAACTGAAATCCGCCTTATTTGGATATTTAGCAAGGACAGAAATTTTTCCAAACTAGATTATCTCTCTTGGCTCTCCACTCTGAAACTCCGAACGTGCTCATCTTTCCTTCCTTTGCATTTCTCTATGACCCTGCTGCCTTCCAGTTGCCATTCCCTCCAAGATAACATTCTCAATTTGGCTTTGGAGTTCTAGGCTCTCTCCTTGTCCCTCGATATACACATTCTACAGCATTGCCCTGCACAGCCTTCATTCAGGTTAGCCTGGTTTCCTTGTCCCATATGGAAATATTGATAATTTTGTCTATGAGCGTTTGCTTAGTGCTATCATTGCAGTCTGAAACACCCACCCTCTTCTTCCCCGTCTATTCGATTTCTATCCCACTTTTGAGAAGGTAGTACAAGTCCCTTATAGATGATGGAGTCCTTCCTGATTACTCTGACCTCTCTCCCTAGACCCTATAACTCTTGATTTCTTAGAAACCTTGAGTTCTCTTTAGAAGTAAAAAACATGATTTTTTTTTCCTAGAGCAAAAAGTAGACAAAATATAGCAATTTGGGTAGTATTGGAAAGTCTCATGGAGCATGTATCTAGAATGATTCACAAAATATCACAGAACTCATCCTGGGAAGTAGCTCCCCATGCCTGATCAGAAAGGCGAGAAATCAGGAAAAAGATCCCTAGGACATATGGTTTTAGGGATATGCCATTTTCCAGTGATCAATGTACTACAGTAGCTATAACTTGTCTCAAGAGTCACATCACTCTGGCTAGATTGCACTTGAGGAAAAAAATGGGCATCCTGTGCCCAGCATCTTGGGTTCTGGGACAGGTTGTGCAAATCCCATGGCTCATGATCATGCCTATAAGCAGAAAACAGAAGATGTCTGAAAGCAGGCCTTGCCTCTGCCTTCCAAATCCTGCATGAGTAGACCTGATTGCCTGAAACTAAATCTTGAAGCCCAGCTTAAGGAGCCAGATAAATGGAAGTTTTACCTTCCCAACATCTGCAGTACAGGAAAGAACAGAGGAAAAAAGTGTGCAATGAATGTGAGACCTATCTACCACATTTGTCATGTCCACCACAACTTGGGGCATTTGGAAGTTGTAAATCCACTCCTGCCATTTTCTGGCTTAAAGTCATTCAATGCCGTTAGTCACTGAGAGCATAAAGCCTTAACTCATAGAGTTCTCTTCTTTGAAGTAGAGTATGGACATGCTTACCATCAGCCCCATTTTGTGTACATGGAAAATAGGGCTTATCAGGGAGAGGTGGCCAGGATTGCTTTTCTAGCTTCAGAGTATTAGTGCTTCCTGGAACTCTGTTGTTTTATAAAGTGATGAAGAAAAAAAAAGTGGCTTGCCTGCCTGCCTGCCTGCCTGCCTTCCTTCCTTCCTTCCTTTCTCCCTTTCTCTCTTTCTTCTTTCTTTTTGTGGTATTGAGGATTAAACCCAGAGAGATTGTACCCCAGTCCTATTTTATTTTATTTTTTATTTTGAAACAGGGTCTTGCTAAGTTGCTGAGGCTGGCCTTGAAGCCAGGATTCTACTGTCTCTGCCTCCCAAGTACTGAGATTACAGGTGTGCACCACCATGCCTGGCTCTGATAGTATACTTTATCAAAATAGACACTTCTGACCTCCTCCCCTCATTTTTATCTGAAGCTTTCCCTTTTTATGCTCCTTTTTCCTCCACCCTGCACAATTTTGATTGTTTCTCCTAAGTGTGATGTTTTGTCTTAGGAGCAAGTTGCAGTTGGTTAGTTGCAAGAATTTTGGGGGTGCAGACTGGTTCAGTACTGCTGTTTTGGATATAGAACATCCCTTGGAAAAGCTCATGTATTGGCAATGCAAAAATGTTCAGAGGCAAAATGATTGAGTCAGGGTTCTAATCTCATCAATGGGCAAATCCACTGACGGGTGAATTATTTGAATGGATCTACTGGATGGTAACTTAGGTGGGCATGACTGGAGGAGGTAGGTCACTAGATCTGTCTCTGGTCACTTCCTGTCTCTTTCTCTGCTTCAAGCGGCCATGACTGAGAGCAGTTCCCCTCTGCGCCTCAGAGCCAGCCCACCATGGACTAACACCTCTAAAACTGTGAGCGCAAATAAACCTTTCCTCCTCTAAGTTGTGCTTGTCAGGTATTTTAGTCACAGTGATAAAAAAAAAAAAGTTCACTAAAACAAGTGCCATCTGTCATTAGTATGTCATTTTCTCCTTGTACTCAACAACAGACTAGATCCTGTCTGATCTTGTCTCATTTCGAGCTGTGTTCTCAGATTGGGCCTCCACATTCCAGTGAGTGCCGATTGGCATCTTGGGGTTTTCATATTCTTGGGGGCTTTCATGACCAAATTGCCTTTCCCTTCTTGCTCCAGCAAAGATCCTAATATCTCATAAGTCTTACAACTGTTTGTGGTTTGTGCCTACATATTTGGGTGTTCACTAGGACACCAGTATTCTACTCTTATTGGAGATGTTTCCCATGATTATTTGGTTCTGATATACTAGTTGTTAGGCCAATTTTTAGCATGGAAGTTAAGGGAAGAATAAAAATGATTCAATTTTAGTTACCATCCTATGCAAAAAATACATGAATAAACAGAAAATCACTTAAGTTCACTCCTCGTTATGTTAGAAAAAAGGATCTTAGGAAAGTCTTGATGTCATGGAAGGACACCTTCAACAATCAGAGAGTACCCTCACTAAGAGGGCATTTTGGGCTTGTTTCTTTCTTCACTGAAAGGTTCTTAAGCTGGGAAAAATGCAGCTCTTCTTCATCTATATCCCTTTTCCTAGATCTCTTAAGAAAAAAATGAGGGTTTTCAGGTTGTTAGACACTGTTGTAAATGATATAAATGAATTCTAATCATTCTTCATCTTTGCATTACTAACTTAATATTTAAAGGTCTGGGGTGGGGGAGGATTGGGTGCAACTTATTGGGCAAGTTCAAGGTTGTTCCTGTGATTTCCTTGTAAGGAAGCAGAGAATTAAGCTAACATTTCAGTACCAATAGCCTAGGAGCTAATACTATATAATGGACAATTATTTCTTGAAAGGAAGAGGACATAGATGTTGGAAAGAGGAGGGGAGAAGACAAATTTCAAATTTCTACTGTAGTTCATCCCTTTGTTTTGCCAAAATCCACACGCTCTTCTTTAAATATTAATCCAACAAAGAAACAAACAAAAAAAGGTGGGGGGGGGGTGGTGGAAAGGAAGGGAAGGAAAGGAAATATGGACAGAAAGCAGGAAAGAAAGGATATCTCAGCAAAATGCAACTATCCTTCATACAACCACAAACATACTTAGACTTTTGTTAAAGTGAGACAGCCTGAAAACTTACAGTCCTTGCTTTAGTTCCAGGTAAGGATTTCTGATGATGTTGTTTTAGTGTTAGGCAGTACATTTTGTGAAGCTCAAAATCACCAAAGCACATTATATAAAATCATCATAAAAATGAGGAGAAAAAGGAGAGAAATTTTTTATTACCCCACAATGAAAGAAATACAGAGTGAGTCATATTCATTTTTTCCTAGAGCTGGTTGTGACACTACAGTTAATTTTTATGACTTCCTTTCTCTATTGCCCATTTCATGCTTCCCTTGACTCTAGGTAGCACCTCAACTTTTGGGATCATTCCTGGGCAACGGGGCACATATGACCCAAGCCTTCATGTGTGAAGAGACTGAGCTGTCGATGATCCTGCCCAGACATCCATGAATTTTTGCCACTGCAAATGATGCTGCTAGAAAATGTCCCAGGAGAGCCCCCGAATTTATTCCTTCTTCTTCTCTGTTCTCCTTTAGCAGCAGCACCCTTATGCCTCATCTAATACTACAGAATCATTTTTTTTTTTTGCATGTTCTCCCAGAAGGATGAGAAACCCAAAACATCCAGGAGGCAATTACAACTTCCAATTCAGTGGAATAATTTTTGTGTTTCATTGCAGAAATACACTACCAGTGAGAGATAATGAAATATAGTGGCTAAGGACATGGCCGCTGAACATAAACTGTTCACAATCCAGCTCCACCATTTACCAGAGCTCTGAGCTCAGTTTCCTAATCTGCAAAATGTGGACAATGTAGTGCTTTGCCATTTTTACTGTTATGATGACTAAGTAAATTATTACATGTAAATTATATAGACCAGCGCCTGGTATATCGGGTTTGTTAGCTATTACTGCTATGTACTAAATAAGCAGAGCACAGCTACAAGGACAGGAAATAAACAAAACACAATCAAGAGATTCGATAGATATAACTGTGAGCCTCGTACAATCTCTTGCTACTCCACATACAGGAACACACACATGCACACACACACTTTCGCATCTTCATTTCTGAATATGCCAATTATGTTAGTAGGAGAAATAGTACCATGTTTTTTGCTTATTCAAGACATACAATTTACTCTACTCAATGTATTCCAATCTCATAAGATTACCCCACAACTGTACTGATTTTTCCAAAGATCCATATCCTTGTTCTATAAAGTGATTTATTTCTGAACGATAGGCATCTTGTATGACCAAGGAATCCCATGAGTATTGGATCACCATCTTAATTATTTTCTATAAAATGAGTTATTTGGTAAGAAATGATGTTGGGTGAGCTGTCATCATGATGTATAAGGCATTTGCTAAGACCACAGATCCACAGATGAAATGTGACAAAATTATGTTAGGAGGGAAAGAAAGTCCTAATCTAGAGTATCTTTCTCTTCCAAGGTCAAGGGGCAATGCATTGCCCCTGCCCCTGCATACTGGAATTTTTTTTTTTTTTTTGTGGTGCTGGGGTTTGAACTCAGGGGCATTCTACCTCCAAGCTATGCCCCCAGCCCTAGTTTTTATTCTTTATTTTGAAACGGTCTTTCTAAGTTGCGGAGGGCCTCACTAGGTAGCTGAGGCTGGCCGTAAACCCGGATCCTCCGGTCTCAGAATTCCCAAATGCTGGGATTACAAGTGTGCACCACCACCCCCGGCTCAAAATGGAAAGATTTAATGTAATCTATCTGCTACCAGAAAGCTGGCCAACCGCCTTGAAATGTGTTAGCATATTAAGGACTAGGGTTGCTAATTCTTGCTTCTACAAATTTATGATAGAAAGTCCTTGTTCTTAGTCTCCATTCCAGCCAGTTCTTGGTTGCATAGTTTTGCTGTTCCACCTGCAAACAGCACTACATACTGTTAACTTCTTCAATGCACAAACTGTATTCTGAAGAACAGAATCCAAACACTCACTTAGCTGTGTCCAGGAGAACAGTAAGCAATGTCTTAGTTTTCCATTGCTGCCATTAAAACTGCCACAAATTTGGTGCTAAAACAATACAAATTTATTATGTCATACTTCTGAAGGTCAGAAGTCTGGTGTGGGTCTCTCCTCACCAAAATCAAAGTGTTGGCAAGGCTGTGTCTTTTAAGAAGCACCAGGGAAAAATTTGTTTTTTGTTTGTTTGTTTGTTTTTGCACTCTTAAGAATTCAGTTCCTTGACCAAATTCAGCTCCTTGAAGGTTCTAGGATTGATGTACCCACTCCCTTGCTAGCTTTCAGCTGAGGACTGTTGTCAGCATTTAGAAGACTCTACATTTCTTAGTGTATGGTCTGCTTTATATATCTTCAAAGCCAGCAATTGTAAGTTGAGTTCCTTTCACACTTTGAATCTCTCTTGCCTTTTGTCTTGAATCATTCTGATTCTTCTGCCAGGAAAGGTTCTCCACTTTTAAGGACTTGTGTGATTAGACTGGGCCCACAAAGGTAATAAAGGATAATACTCCTATCTCAAGATTCATGTGCTTAATCACATCTGCGAATTTTCTTCTTTCTCCTTCCTTCCTTCCTTCCTTCCTTCCTTCCTTCCTTCCTTCCTTCCTTCCTTCCTTCCTTCCTTCCTTCCGCCCTCCCTCCCTCCCTCCCTCTCTTTCTCTTTCTCTTTCTCTCTCCCTCTCTCTCTCTCTCTCTCTCTCTCTCTCTCTCTCTCTCTCTCTCTCTCTCTCTCTCTCTCTCTCTCTCTCTCTCTCTCCCTCCCTCCCTCCCCTTTTCTTCTTTTCTGTTGGGATTGAGGGGTGCTCTACCTTGGAACTACTCCCCCAGCCCTTTTTATTTTGAAACAAGGTCTTGCTAAATTGCTGATGGTCTCACTAAGTTGCTGAGAATAGCCTCAAACCTGTGATCTTCCGGTCTCAGCCTCCCAAGTTCTTGGATTACAGGCATGCAACACCATGCTCAGCTTGCAAAGTTTCCTGTCTACCACAAACAAGTGTTGTCATGGTTGGGGAAGAAGATGAATTTGCATTCACCCGATTATCTGCAGTAGGAAGCTTTTGATGATTATTCACATGGTACAGTACTATATTATCACACCAATTCTCAAAGTTTGTTCCTTCCAGATTCCTAACCATTTGGATAAACCATTAGCTACTACCCAGTCCATCACTCTTTCCAGAAAAACTGAAAAAAGAGATATATGAATCAAAAGAGTTAAGGTAACTCTAAGAAAATCACAGTGGTGTACATTTGTCCCCTCAAGTGAAAGAAAATTGCTTCTAGAATCCTCTATTTCTTGGAAATTGAAAGAGGGGAAAAGCAAAGCATTTGTTAGATTAATAATTCCACACTCACTATCAAGGGCTTTCCTGATTTTTACTAATAAGGAGACCGGACAGCCAAAGCACTAGCAGTTAGTTATGTATTATTAATCTCATAATAATCTACCAGCATTTTCTAAGGTTCATATGTCTGTGGTGGTGGCTTACCAAAGAATAAAATGGTCCTATGAGTTGGGATTAGCACCCAGGTATTTTTCCAAGGGTTTGATGGTGGCACTGATTTCCATGATTCCAAAAAAGTTGTGGTTTTTATTTTGATTTAAAGCTTTGGTAGGAAGCAGAATATGTGGAGGTTTCATCTTGTCCCTTCTCTCCATGGTACCACACTTACCATTGGTAAAGAAGACTAGATAAGACTTTTCTTGGCTATACTTATTCCATTAAGATACGATTTTGGAGTTCCTTTGATCTTCCACCATTAAGTGACAGGTAAACCATTTTGTCATCTGTCTAGCATAAATCTTCATTTGACTTATATCACCTTGGGGTTCTGGGAATACTGGGAGTAATATCAGTTTAAAATTATACATAAAGCTTTTAGATCTCAGAGGATAAATATGCACTTGGGTGTTTGTGGAGGATCTTTCTTCAAGTATACTCATCTTTCAAATCTCAGCCAAGGATTAAGGAGTTCTGTGTTGGAGATTGAACCTGGGGCATTCTACCTCTGAGTTACACTCCCAGCCCCTTTTAAGTTACTGAGAGTCTTACGAAGTTGCTGAGGCTGGTCTTGAACCTGAGATCTTCCTGTGTCAGCCTCTCAAGTACTGGGATTACAGGCGTGTGATACTACAGCCACAACAAGTTTCTACATCTTTGAACTTGGGTCTAGAAATTGGGTTTGTGATCGAGGCCATTCTAACATGGTGGCCTCTGAAATCAGACTTCAGCATATTAAGTTATATATATCAAGAGATTTCTTGGTAAGTGTTGCAGGGACAGTAATATTCACCACTATTCTACCTGGTCCTTCCATTTCCCTGTCCTCTTACAGTTAAATGGCACCATGTGACTGACTGCTCAATGGGCTGTGAGAAGAAATAAGGTGTCATTTCTGGACTGAAGCTTGGAAGAACAGGCATGAGATCTCCATGTGGTCTCTTCCCCTCCCATGGCAACAGTGAGTCAAATTGTAAGAATAGAGTGAGCTAGGTCTGTAAGTTACTGCATGATTGATAACCCTGTAGAGTCACTTGGACTGGCACAGGCTTTGTGTAATTGAGATATAAACTTTTAAGTCCTAAACCACTGAGACTTGACGACAATTTTATTAGTACAACGTAAACCACCCTGTCCTGACTAATTTAATGAGGAACCCATCCTTACAGTCAAAGGATGACCTCTTGAGCAACCAACCATCACCAGTGATCTCACAGGTTAGACCATCCTATCTGCCATGATCATACCTCTTTCTCTGCTTGGCTTTTTCCCATTCTGGAATCCTTCCATAACATTAAGTCAGGGAACCCATTTTTGCTGTAGCACCTTCCATCAATTTGTCTGGAATACACAAAGCACCAAAGCATTTCTCAAAGATGTTATTTTACGAATGTCTGCCTCAAGGCTTCAGTGAAGAGAGATATTTTTGGGGTCCTCTCCCATGGAGTGGGTGAGTGTATGTGATTTTTCTCAATTCAAATTCCTTTATCTACTTTATAACAAAATGTTTCTGGAAACGTAATTTTATTTAGTGAGAATCAGCACTGAACACAGGTATACACTGGGTAGTTATACAAACTATGAGGCCCACACCACAAGCATACAAGACTGGGATCTCTGCTAAGTCTATCCATACTGTTATGTTCGGTCCCATCTATAGTTATGTGGTTTTTTTCTCAATGTGGCGAGGACCCTGGAAATTCATTCTCACACACATTCCAAGAACTTTTGCTGATACAAATTAACAAGTCCTGCAATTCTTTTGGGACAAAGTCCTCTCTTCCTTGATTTGATTTATTGTTTTCTCCTTGGAGTATAATGGGATCTAATTTAATTACAGATTTAGAGAAAAGACAGAGTTGGAATGGAAGTGGAGAGGGTAGCTTGGAAGGGAAATTGGCTTGTTCTCTTAGGGTGATTTCCTCAGACACAGGCCCTGGGAATTTGTTTCTAAGAGATTGGGAGGGCTAATGGAGGGCAGGGGTTCCACATATCAAGGTGCTTCCAACTCCTGCCATATGTATCTAATGCTATGTTTCAATGTTCTCTTCTTTCCTGAACGGGGGCCCATCTGAAAAGATATCACAAGTTGATTATTTTGACAGATGTCATAATTTGGCAATCTGCAGGGAAACAAATCTCTGGTAAGTTTGGCTTTTAGTTATCTCAATCTGAAAGATGTGTACTGAAAAGAGATTCTTTCATATTGTTCATAGAAAATCTGTGCATCATTTCCTTTTAAAGAGTTACCCAATGCTAAGATGAGTATTGTACTTACCCTGCAGATCTTGAATTGGCAGCAACAACAGTCTCCAAGCTCTGCCTAATGAGCACTTTCTTCCAGATGACCAAAGGAAATAATTTGATTAACTAATTTGTTACTATGCTCTGTGCGTTAGCATTCTATTCTGGAATAGTAATGAAGTGTTCATTGCTTTCTGCCGCGTCTAGGCTAAATAACCAGTCTCATGGTTTCCATATTTTACTGGCGATCTGCTAATTATAATGTGCTTACTATATGCCATGCACTGTTATGAGTGCTACATATATATTCTTAAAGCATTGAAGCAACCCAATGAGAATGGCATTATTATTATCCACACTTAAAAATGAGAAATTGATACATACAGCAGCTAGTTCCAGGCTGTCTGGCTCCTGAGCTCATGTTTAAAACCACTGTGCTATGCTGCCTCTCAATTTGAAAGTGAATACCAATCAGTTGCTATGCTTTTGTTTGCAAGTAATAGAATCTGTTTTGTTTTTTTTTTTCTATCTTAGCAAAATGGTGTTTTATCAGAAGGCTTTTGGGATTGGCAGAAGCAGGTTGGAAGAGAAGTCTTGGATAATGAACAGGAACTGAGATCCCTATTGTAGGCCAAGGAGAAGGAAGCAGAGTAAATTTTCTACAGGGGAAAACCATCTGCCAGGATGTTGCTCTCCTCACCATTGCTGCCATTGCTGCTCCCTTCATGAGAGAATTCTAACCACTTTATTATCACGTTGCCACTCACTCAAATGTCAAGGTGAAAGCTAGGGGCTTCTCACTTGCTGAGTCTCTTCACCTATCTGTGCTGTGGCTACCAAGGAACCGAGAGAAGGAAGAGTGGCCATTTTGGATTTCTCTAGTGGGAGGGAGGGGAAGCCCAGCTTCCCAAAGAGACTAAATACAACGAGGAAATCTTACAAAACTGTTCACAATAGCCTTGCAAAGATCTAGAACAATTGTGATTCTATACTCTCTTCTGTGCCCAAATAGGCAAGGAAACAGGAAATAGCTATTTTTCAGTCTTCCCACCTTCCACATCTCTTCCAGTTGGATTGGTTTTAGTAAAGAGAGGTCAACCAATACCCCATGAGGCACAGCAAGGCTAGATGCAAATTCTAGGTTCTGTCCATTTGATGAAGCTGAATTTCCAATGATTTTGCAAACCCAGGACACACCCTAGACTATTCTAAGATTAGAGCTCTTTCTCACACCCTTTTGTGGTATTGGTTATCCACAATAGCAGCAGTTCCAGCCCAAGGCTAAAACCACTGAACTCAGCCCATCTGGCTTTCAGATAAAATAGGATGCATTACAGTCAGCCACTGGCTCTTAAAATGTTCTGGGTTGTCCAGGAGGTCAAAATAGGCCAACTGCCTACACTCTTTGCACTCTCTTTCCATCACCCCATGAAGCACTATAAAAGGAAACATCAAGACAGTCAAGTGAGGCTGTAGGCAGATAAATTAGACAAATAACTGAGAAGACTCTGTGCATGTTTTTTTTTCTATCATGGTCTTGGACAACTCTTGTCCAACACCTGTGGCTGCACACAGTTGTCCTCAAGAGTAAAATCAGGGAGCACAGAATATCAGTGAGGAGCTGATATAAATAGGTGTGGCTCAAACTTTGGGCTTTTGCTTCCCTACCCTTTCTAGTCTATATCCTCTAATATTACCTGTCTCTATAAGCAATGGAGAAAGTCCTGAACTGGTCAGATTTTTGTAGAGTAAGGAGTTATTAACTGTGCTTTCCAATGCCTGGGATCTTCATACCTTAGGCCTCATCTACCTCCAACCTCCTTCATTCATTGGGATTACCACAGACTAGGGGCTGACTTTCCAATAAAACATTGCCTGAGAGAGTAACTGAAACACCCCTAGGGGCTACAGAGCTCCTGATGAGGGCATTTAAATTTGACTATGATACAAGTAAATTATGACTAGGGAAAAAGAAAGGCAGATTCATATAAGAGAGAAAGGCCTTCCCTCAATCCATTTCCAGAGCAGAGACCCCAACTTCTGGCATGTTTCACTATCTCCAGAATGTCTGGTTTTTTTTCAGTGCTGGAGATGGAACCCAAGGGCATTCTACCTTCAAGCTGTACCCCTAGCCCTATTTTATTTTTTATTTGGAAATAGGTTTTCACAAAGTTGCTGAGAGCCTTGCTAAGTTGTGGAGGCTGGCTTTGAACCTGTGATCAGCCTGTCTCAGCCAAGGACTAGGATCACAGGTGTATGCCACCACTCCTGGCGTGGCCTACTCTTTATCACACACCCCATAAGGAACTCTGCTGGTAAATAGCTAGATGATCTAATTTCTAGTGCCCAGTTCAGTTGAAGACTGGGCTAATGAAACATACTAGCTTACTAAATAGTAGACAGAGTTCTCCATTCATAAATAGTAACAGACAGTCACAAGATACATGAGTAAAATCTATGATAAGAAATGAAGGTGTAAGGTAAACAAGCAGAACTGAAATAGATGAAATGGAGATGATAAAAGGAGCAGAAGAGGACTTCATACACATCTTAGAGGCCACTACAAGCTTAAAAATGATGCAACCAAAAAAGTACAAAGAGAATAATAGGAAATTTACATTATTATTACTAATTATTTTTAAGAAATGAACCAGTTAGTAATAAAATGGTTACGATTAAAGACAAAGTTGAGTACCTGAACAATAAAAATTAAGGAAACTATAACCTAGGGGAGCAAAATGTAAAGTATGGAAAATCTGATAGAAAAGTTTAAGAGATACGATGACTAGAACTCTGTTTGAATAAAAGAATTTCCAGAAAGAGTAGAGAAAATAAAGGAGAAAAAAAATCAAGGAATAATGGAAGAATATTGTCTAGAATTAAAAAAAAAAAGACATGCACTAGCAATTACATTTTTATTTTCATGTTTTCTTCTTTTTATCTTTTCATTGCTTTTTTTATATACTTTGTTCTTATTTTTCTGATCTCTCAATTACCTCTGTTTCTTCTGTGCTCAGTTTTGTTTAATTCCTAAGTGTGAGTAAAGATATTTAAATCTAGTTCCAGCCATAATGAAGTGGCTGGGATTTGGCTTATAGTCGTCTCATAAACAACTATTAAAAACTAGACAAAAAAAAAAAAAAAACAAAAAAACCAAAACGCATAACATTTTTGTTTGTAGGCATTTCAGAAAAACCAGTGTAGACACAATCCAGAAAGAAGAAATGCACCTGAGGGGAACCCATATTTATGTTCATTCTCTCCCTGAAGACATTTCACAAATGGGGTAGAAATGCAAACAGAGAGTGGTAGTCTATTCAGAAAGAAATGACATAAGTCAGAGGTTAGGGCTGCCAAGAGAGCTGGTCATTGAGGATTGGGTTACAGATGAGGAGGGCGCTGCAGAGGAGTTTCAAAAATATAAATAAAATTCTTGTATCTTGGATTAACTCTAAATTATTTATACATGAAGACAGACTCTGGAAGGAGAGCTGTAGATAGGAGGGAAGGTGAAGGTTGGAGATAACTTGGTGAGCCCCATAAGGTTTCAATCAAGGCCTAAGAAAGGTCATGTTCTGGGAGTAAGGACAGCAAGTTAAGCATCATATCTACCCCATAGGAACAGCACAAAACCGAGGTAAACCTGCTTAATAAATTAAAAATCAAGCTTCTACAGGATAAAAGTTAACCTCCAGTAATTCTTATTACTTTTCAATTAGTTTTATTGAGATGTAATTTACTGACAATAAGGCATTTAGGCAACTCATTTTAATTGTAGAATTTTATGAGTTTTGTTAAATGTTTGCATGCATATAATCACCACAACAATAAGGAAGTGGATGATGTCTATCACTCCCAAATTTCCATTGTGAACCTTTACAATGGAATATAAATGACTGCTTCTGTTCTTCTGCAACCAAAGGAAATGTGTTACCTGCTTTTAATCAGCAAATAAGGTTTTCTTATTGTTTTATGTCCTTTTGTTTGAATTTTGTTGTTGCTGTTTAGTATATTTAAAAAAAAATCTACAAACTTAAAAATGATGCAACCAAAAAAGCACAAAGAGAATAATAGGAAATTTACATTACTATTACTAATTATTTTAGTATATATTATTCGTATATATTAGAAATTTGTTTTTTATTGCTGAGTAATACTTCATTGTTT
Organism: Graphiurus murinus; assembly: GCA_004027655.1. NCBI lineage: Eukaryota > Metazoa > Chordata > Mammalia > Rodentia > Gliridae > Graphiurus > Graphiurus murinus. The sequence goes on from PVLC010001699.1 coordinate 101,718, forward strand.
GAAATTCTATAATATTTTGCCTATTGTTAGGTAGTTATGTTGTTTTCAGTTTTTGTTATGAATAAGGAAGCTATCAACATTATTAAAAAAGTCTGTTGTGGTCACATATTTTCAATTTCTTTTTGGTAAATAGTGAATATTTTTGGTTTGAGGGTTACTGTAAGTCTAATAAAACAAGAGACTGCTAGACTATTGTTAGAAGTGGCTTTACCATTTTAAATCCTCACTAAAAATGTGTGAGAATTCAAATTTTCCAAATCTTTGTTGACTCTTTTATTTATTTATTTGTTTATTGCGGTACTGGGGATTGAACTCAGGGGCATTCTACCTTCAAGCTATACCCCCAGCCCTATTTTTTATTCTTTATTTTGAAACAAGGTCTCACTAGGTAGCTGAGTCTGGCCAGGGACCCGGATCCTCAGGTCTCAGCCTCCCAACTAATGGGATTACAAGCATGCCCCACCACGCCCGGCTCTTTGTCGACTCTTAATATTGCCAGATCTTTACATTTTTGATGCTTTAATTGATGAGAACTACCATTCCATCAAGTTTTTAATTTACATTTCTCTGATGATTGATGATACTTGTTAGCGAGTAAACTCACAAGACCAGCGGGGAGTTACGAACAAAATTTATTTCAGATTAGAATCTGGGCCCCCGTCATACCCAAAACAGTAGTTGGGCAGGCAGAGACCCCGAGCCTCATGAACATGGATATTTTATACACAAGAGGGGGGTGGATATGTGACCTTTACATTGATTGGCTAGTGCATAGTGGGAAATCCCCCTATATGGTTCATAGATTTGAAACAAATGACTCCAGGATACAGGTTTTGGGCAGGGGTTCAAGAGGGGCATGGTGACCTAGCTTGTCTTCTGTTCCCAGGCTTCAGTTACCCACAGGTGGGGTGGTAATTTTCCACCCTAGAACATTACATGACCGCTCTCGTAAGATGGCCTTACTTATGCTAACCTACCAAATCACCCTATAACAGTATTGAGTATTTTTCAAGTGTTATTAATCATTGTATATTTTCTTTTGTGAAGGTCTGCTCAAACATTTTACTCATACTTAAAATTGTGTGTTTTTCTTACTGAGTTATGAGAGTTTATTATGCAATTTATTATATACACTGTATACAAGTCCTTTTTTCAGATATGTTTATGCAAATATCTTCTTTCAACCTGTGGCTTATCTTCTAATTTTCTTAGTAGAGTCTTGAGGAGCAGATGTGCTAAATTTTGATGGAATCCAGACTGATTATTTTTTCTTTTATAATTTGCGTTATTTTCATCCCAAGAAACTTGTGTCTAAACTTAGGTTACAAAATTTATCTCTAATGTTTTCATAGAGGTCTTATTAGGTTAGCCTTTTACATTTAGTCTTATGATCCATTTTGAGTAAATATTTATTTATGTTATAAGTTCTGAGGCTCATCTTCATCCAGATATTTAGTTGGGTCAGTATTATTTCTTGAAAAAAATTATCATTTTTTTCTTCATTGGAAATCAATATGCATAAGTCTTTCTATCTATATTTCAATGTGTTTTTCAGTCAGTTAGAGTTTTCATCTCTTGATGTTCCATTTTTTTTCTTTTTATATAGCTTTGCTTCCTGGTTATAATTATGGCTTCCTTTAAATTCTTAAGTTTCTAATTTTATTTTATTCTTTTATTTGTGCATGATAGTCTCACATCATAATATATTTCATAGTGTAGTGACACAGTGTTTTAAGTTGTCTGCTAGCTCTATCATTTTTATTATTTCTGAATCTATTTTGTTAACTGAATTTTTCTCCTGATTGTGGGTTGCATTATCCTATTTCTTGGTATTAAATTTTGAATAGATGTTTGAATAGATGTTAGACATTGTGATTATAATGCTGCTGAAGATCTAGATTTTGTTATTGTCCTTAGGGTGTCATTGTTTGGAGGCCAGATAAATTACTTGTTGATTTGCTTGACTGTTTTGCAGGTTTTTAAGGAGTTTAGCATGTACAAGACTATAGTAATAATTATTTCACCTACTAGTGATATATGAGTCTTTTGGAGTCTCTATCTGATATCTGAGTATTCAGAAACATTTCTTTAACTAGTCATAATTTGAATGTCTCCAAACCCTATGTGGTTTCTGGAAGTTTTTTGCAAGCTTACTTCAAACTAGAAGTTATCATTTTCCCAGCATCATGAATTTCATTGGATATACATGCAACTAATATTCACCTAAGAAATCAAGACTATCCCTGTACAGATTCCCAAAGCTCTCCTTCTACACAGCTCTCTCCTTTACAGTCTCAAGACCTAGACATTCTTGTTAGATTGACCTCAATAAAAATTTAGTTTTGTTTTCCCAACTCAGAAAGATGACCTTTATCTGTTTGAGTTTCTTAGTGCAAAAGTCTATAAGTCACCTACTGGCAGAAAGCTGGATGAACAGAGCATAAAAGATGTGGGATATGGTGTAAAAGTGTAATACATCTATAGCTAGTATGCCAGAAGCGATGACATAATGGAACAGGTACAATATTTGAAGAAATAATAAGGGAAAATGTTCTAAATTTGATGAGAGACTTAGACCTGTAGAAAAACCAAAATAAGAAGAAAAAATTTAAAAGTGACCTACATCTAGGTACATAATAATCAAAATGATGAAAATTAAATACAAGGAGAATACATTGAAACATTTAGGGAAAAAACCCATTTTACTTTTCAAAGAGCAACAATAAGGTGTCTGATTTTTCAACATATGTCACAGAAGCCAGAATATATTGGAATTGCTTGAAGTGCTAAAATAAATAAGTAAAATTGCCAACTAAAAATCTTCAGTCCATGAAAAATATTTAAAAATAAGGGCAAAATGAAGACATTTAAATATAAAAAGAGCTAATCTTCATCAGACCTGTAGACTATATACCTATATACTATAATAAGTACTGAATGAAAATGAAAGGCTGACAGAAACAATCCACGTAGAAGCTCAAAATATATAGAGATTAACTTGACATAACTAGAAAAAGAAGTAGATGAATATACAGCCATGGTGAGAGGCTTTGACACACTTTTCCCAGTAACTCACTGAAAAAGTAAACAGAATTGGTAAGGACCTAGAAGGCTTGTTAATCATACCCTAGATGACAATATAGACACTATATCCAGCAACTGGACAATACACATTTTTTTAAAAAAAGGGTTATTTAATAAAATAGGCTATATCCTGGGACAAATGTAAATCTCAGCAAACTCTCATATATCAAAAACATACAGAGTTTGTTCTCTGACCATTTCAATTAGAAGTCAATGACAAAAAGAAGTGAAATATTCAAGTGATAGAAAATGTTGAGAAGTAAGCAAGATACTCCTCCAATCTGCTGTATGATCAAAGAAGAATCACAATGGAAATTAGAAATTTAGAAACATTCAGGACCAAATGACCTCACTGGTGAATTCTATCAATAGTTAAGAAAGAAATATATCAATCCCACCCAAACTTGTGCAGAGAATAGAGAAAGAAGGAATACTTTCTAATTCATTTATGGGTAATGCTTATATCAAATATCTCTGAAGAACATAGAAGCAACTATCTAAAAAGAAATAGTAAATGAACCAGCAGGGTGTGGTAGCACATGCTTGTAATTCCAGCATTTGAGAGGCTGAGATAGGAGGGTTGTAGGTTTGAAGCCAGTCTCAGCAACTAGGGAGGCTTTCAGCAACCTAGTGAAACCCTGTTTCAAAATAAAAAAAAATATAGGGGCTGGGGTTTAGCCTGGAGGTAGAATGCCCCTGAGTTCAGTCCCCAGCACCACACACACACACACACACACACACACACACACACACAAAATGAAAAACAAAAAACAAAAACCTCCGAACAAATAAAAAACACACAAACAAAAAATAAAATAAAATCTATTAATGTAGAAAAATGAAAATATACCTCAAGTAAATAGAATTTATTTCAGTAATACAAAGTTGGCTTAATATTTGAAATTAATCAATATAAATTACCTTATTTCAAAGGAAAAAAGGAGAAAGTTCATGTGATCATCTTAATAGGTTCAGAAAAAAAATTGATAGAATTTGATATCCATTCATTACTAAAAGACAAACTGTCAGCAATAGTTAAAAATAAAAAAGTTAAAGGATCTAAACTACTTGATATTAATAATACTTATAAATCTACATAATAAATATGGTATTTGACTATAGATAGATAAATGGACTAGTGGCATAGAATATAGGGTTCAGAAACAGTCCCACAATGTGACATATATGGTCATCAAGTAGTCTCCATTGCAATTCACAGAGAGAAGATGATCTTTCCAATAAATGGTGCTGTATTGGTTGGATATCCACATGGAGAAAATAAATATTGATCTCTATCTTACAATGTACACAAAAATTAATTTGGGATAGATTGTAGACCCAAATGTGAAAAAGAAAACACATGAGGAAAAAGAATCAATATATTTACAACCTTGGGTCACAACTTCTTTAATAGATCTTAAGGCCAAAGATTTCTTGAGCAGGACACAAAAACTATTAAACATAAACAAAAGATTTTTTTATATTAGACTTCATTAAGTTAAAAACTTTGCATCGTTAAAAGTAAGATAAACCATAAGTTGGAATAAGATCTTGGAATATAATATAAAGCAAATACTTATATACCGAGTATATAAAAACTCCTATAAATCAATAAAAATGAAAAAACCCCACTTATTTTTTTAATTTATTTTTTATTGTAGTAATTTGTGCATTGTAGTATACATCTTTGTTAAGTACAAGTTGTTAACAACACATTTGCACACAATTCTCATTTGACCCCTTCCCCAATTCCCAACCTGTTCCCTCGACCTCCCTCCCCCTCAGGTTCAGTTCAGTGAGTGACCTTGATATGATTGTGTAAGTACATCATGCACCTTAGGGTGTCCCTCTGCCTTGTGCATCCACTATAATTAAATCAACTTCTTTGCTTATCTGGAGACCCTCCTATGCCCCATCTTCTCCCTAGCATCTGCATATTAGGGAGAACATATGCTTCTTTACTCTTTGTGACTGACTAATCTCACTTAACATAATGTTTTCCAGTTGCATCCATTTCCCTGCAAAGAACATGATTTTGTTCTTCTTTATGGCTGAGTAAAATTCCATTGTGTACAATCCCATAGTTTTGTAATCCATTCATCTGTCGATGGACATCTTGGCTGCTTCCATAGTTTGGCTATTGTGAATTGAGCCGCTATAAACATAGATACACATGCATCAGTCTGATAGTTTAAAAACCCAACTTATAAAATGGACAGAAGACATAAACCTCAAGTGCTTCATACAATAGGATATGCAAATGCCAATAAACCCATGACAAAGTATGCAACATCATTAATCAAAATTTCAAATTAAAACATAATACCACTGAATACCTATCAGAATAGCTAAAATTAAAAAGAATATAATATTGCCAAGCATTAACAAGGAAGTGGAACACATGAGATACTCTCATATTATTGGCTGGAGAAATATTTGGCAGTACCTACTATGCTTACACATTTACACTGTGATCAAGTAATTCCATTCTTGGGTCAATTCTTGATGGCCCCCCTCCAAAAAAAATTCTTATATCCACCAACACTTCTGTATAAGAATGTTCATAACAGTTTAATTCCTATTCTCAAAGTGAAAACAACCCAAATGTCTATCACTAGTCAAATGAGTAAATAAACTGTGTACCATCACTTGCTGCATGTGATATTTCTGTCAATGTTGACCATATAGCCTAAGTGTGTAGGAGGGTATACCATCTAGATTTGTAGAAATACACTTCAGGATATTTGCACACCTACAAAGTCAGCCACTGATGCAGTTCTCGGAACTTATTTCCATCTTTAAGTTATATGTGACTATATAGTTGTATGATAGTATATTACATAGCATCAAAAATGTCAACTACTGATACACACATCAAGGATGAATCTTACAGTCATCATATTGAGTTAGAGAAGTCAGGCACAAGAGACTATGTAATTGTGAATCCAGTTATGTGCAGTTCAAAACCAGTAAAAATAATAGATGTTTATCCAGAGTTTGAAAGGGTGGTTTTACCTAGTGTTGGGATGACAGAGAGTTGAGGAAACCTGGAATGCAGGAAATGTTCCATGTTTGTATCTGAGCTATGGTTATTCATAGTTGTGGTTGGATTCATAGATACAAAACCCACTCAAGATTGGGTATTTTTTCATATGTAGAGTAGGGGAAGATCCAAACCCTGATTGAGTACTTTAGATTTATAAGTATTATTAATATCTAGTAATCAGGTAATATCTAGTAGAGTTAGTCCTTTAACTTTATTCTTTTTCAATATGCTAGGCCCTTTGAATACCTACATAAATTTTACAAGAGGCTTGCTGATTTCTACCAAACAACACCACCACCAACAAAACCCTGGAGTTATAGTGCATCTATAGATCAATCTAAGTTGATGTCTCTAGGTCAATAGATTTCTGAATAATATTGAGTCTTCCAGCCCATGAACATGATATATCCTTTCATTTATTCAAATTAATTAACATTTCATCACTTGATGAAATTTTAGCATACGATGGCTAAGGTAAAACATCCTAAAATGCCATGCAGAGAAGTGAAGATTACCTAAAAAAGAATTAGAGACTGATATCAGACTTTTCTTCAGTAACACTGGACATTAGGATACACTGGAAGAATGCCTGAGGAGAAAATGCTGAATATTTTGGAATATCTGAACTTCTGAGGGGAAAAGTTTTGAAGCTCATATTTTATAACCAGCCAAACCCATTCAAATTTTAGGGCAAAGTGCAGCCTTTTTTGGACAGGCAATATCATGTATGCATTAATGAAAATAATACCTCAACAAGATCAATCAGTAAAATAAAAAATAACCATCACATGATAAAATAATAGGATTAGTCATAGAAGTGGCAGAATTATGACTCAGAAAAGTGAAGAAGCTAGAAAGAAAATAGAACAAAATCCATGGGACCTTGACCTTTGGTTATGTTTCCTGTTCTATGGGCCCAATTATCCTACTTGGTTCTACTAAAATGTGTGTGTGTGTGTGTGTGTGTGTGTGTGTGTGTGTGTGTGTGTGTATCATAATATTATAAAGGTGATTTCAACTATAGAACCAATCTGTTTAATAAAATGCTAAATACAGAGTGAGAAAGAATGAAGAACAGTTACAGAATAGAATGTGTTTATTATTTACCTTGATAATATAACAATAATTACCAAAATTTAGGAAGTAGAGGAAGAAGAAAAAGTACAAGGAAGACTAAGCAGGGTATTGTCCTTCTCTTTCATAACAGGTAGTCACTGAGTGATGTCTGCTTTGATAATCCAGAATGAAATGTTTAAATACATTATTTAGTCAGAAAAGTATACAATAGAAAGAATAAAAATATGTAACCAATATTAGTTGGGAGGTGTAGTGGTGGAAAGGAGATAGGGTAGTTTAGGAGGGATGAATCCTTAATGTTTCAGATTGGAGAGTGATCAATAGATATTCTATTATAAATGTGATAATCCAAAATTTAAAAATATATTTTTGACAGTACAGTCGTAACCAAGGAAAGAAGATTAATGTCAGTATTTACTGGAAAGTTCCAGGAGGGTCTAAGGTGGAGAAAGCAGAGAGGGAGAGTTAGCAGCCTGAGTTTTGGAGCAGGAGCTTGACCACACATAGCCTAGAGCAAGCCTGCAGGTGAGGGTAAGGGTGCAGTAGCAGGAACCTCAGCTGGGGTGGGGGACCTGTGTGAGAGAGAACAGGTGCCATCTGCCCAGGGGCAGCCTGCAATGTGGCAGCGGGAAGCCTCCTGAGCCAGTGTGGTGGGTTAGACAGACAGCAGGGCTGGAGGCTGCAGCCAGCTTGGGAGTCCACAGGGGGTCTGAGAGCCAGCAGGGTGCAGCTCCAGGGCCTGTACACGTCTTGCTGGCTGTCAGTGGGGGAGATGTTGACAGTCAACACCCAGAGATGAGGCTAATTCCAGAAGGTGTAGAGGGAGGCTGGCCACAGCCCAGAGGTTCCATGCCTACTGTGATGCCCAAGAGCCCCAGCATATTAGAGCCTCTCTGGGGAGAAGGTCTCCAAAAAGAGAAACTCCAGTCAACTGAGCTGAAATCTGAAATGACTTAGCTGAAACCCTGAAGTGAGTTTCCCAGAAATTGACAAGATTATGTTTCCCCAGACGAAATGAGGAATTGAAGCACAGATTTATTTGAGTTATACAGAAAAAAAGCGAGGCACTATTTTTTGCATAATCTGGTGCATGGCTGTGAAAATTTGACCTCAACTTAAAATGATAAATTACAATACATGGACTCAGTGGAATAGTAAACAGTAGTTAAAAGAATGAAATAGATTGGGCGTGGTGGTGCTCTCCTGTATCCCAGAATTTGGGAATCTGAGACAGGAGCATTGCAGTTTGAGGCCAGTTTCAGCAATTTGGTGAGGCCCTCAGCAACTTAGTGAGACCCTATTTCAAAATGAAAAAATAAAATAGGGTTGGGGGTAGAGCTCAGAGGTAGAATGCCCCTGGGTCCTATTCTCAGTGACACACACACACACACACACACACACAGAATTAAACAGATCTATGAGTACTGTCACAGAAGGACATTGAAGTCAGATTTTAAACAAATTGCAGAGTAAGTAGTATGTATAATACAATACCAATTATCCCAAAGCACACACGTGTACACATGAAATATGTAGGTATATGTGCATACATGTACATAGGCACACATATGTATACTTAAAGCTTATATGTGATCTATACTAATATGACACACTTATATATAATGAAAACATATATATACATATATGCACACACACACACATTTTCTTAAACTACAATTATTCCTGAGCAGTGGAATTGGGGGTAGGAATGCAGAAATAGGAGTTCTTTACTTTTTATTTGTAAGTTTCTATGCTGTCAGAATTTATTTTTTTTACAGCTAGTATGCGCTATTTACATATACCTTTTTAAAAAATCAGGAAATGTGCACAGCCCCAGTAGGCAGGCAATAAGTAAGAGCTGCTGTGCTAGTAGGTGGCATTTACTGAGTTTCCTGTGCCCAGTTAGATGAAGGGGCCTCCACATACATTTTCTCATCTAACGCTGCTCCACTGTTAAGTGTGAGGAGAGGCACCAGCACCCTTCTTGGCCCTTGGCCAAGTCCCCTTCCTTCCACACTGGCTGTAGTCTCTGCTCCCGGCACACGCAAACCAACCCCGATGCCAGGGGCTGCTTGGACTTGGCTGGGTAGTAACAGCCACCTAGGCGTGGGCCAATTCCAGGCAGAGCTGAATCCAGCGCGTGGGAGCACAGAGGTGTGCGGGCCGTGGATGGTGCAATTAGAGGCGGATTAAGACCGAAACAGTGTGGGGGCCCTGGCGCGAAGTGTTTTTGTCGTCTTGCTGGGATTAGTAGTAATGTATCCACTGGAGTGATGGACACATCTGCTTTCGTTTATTCTGAGCCCTGTCAAGCTTGCAGGCCTGGATTAAAGCAAAATCACGTTGAGTGAACATTGCTAATTTAGCTGCTCCCCCTCTCTTTTTCTTCCTCATCTTCAAATTTTAATGTGGATGTAGCAAGAAGCGGTTTTCTTCCCAAAAGATGACTAGAAAAAGGAGTTTCTGATTCTTATATCCTGAACAAGAAGGTAGGGCCTGGCAGGTCATGGCTACAGTGTGTGTGTGTGTGTGTGTGTGTGTGTGTGTGTGTGTGTGTGTGTTGTGCTGAGTTACACCCCCGGACCTTTTTAGAGCCTCCATACATTGCTGAGGCTGTCCTTGAACTTGTGAGTCTCCTGTCTCAGCCTCCTAAGTACTAGGATTATAGACAATCACCACAACGCCTGGCTCAGGGTTACATTTTGAAGACAAGAAAGAGAGAGAGAGAGAGAGAGAGACAGAGAGGCAGAGACAGAGAGAGACAGAGAGACAGTGTGTGTGTGTGTGTGTGT